>JAKOPK010000145.1:0-63456 GCA_024195185.1 Coniferiporia weirii
TAAGAACAAAGAGCATAAGCTTAAGGCTACATGCTCGACGAGGTACAGCTTATATAGACCTATGGAAGGTAGGGGAATGAGATGGAATGTGTTAGTGGTGAGGCGTAGTAGAACATGGGGGAAGCGTATGGAAAGGGATGACTGAGCATGGTACATGATCAGTAAGCGCCACGAGGTCCAGGGACATACTAGAGGCATATGGAGGTGGGAGCCGATGGAGAGTGCAAGGAAAAATGTAACACCTACAGGACAACAAAAAGCAGATATAATGACAAAAGCACTAAACGTTGAATTAGTCAAACATTTTACAAGTCTTCTTCAACTAGTAAAAGTTTGAAGGGGAGTATTAAATATAAATAAATGAATATAACAAGATAACGTAACAATCACGCAATATCACATCATAGTGGAGCAGAGCTAACTTTGATCACATTACTCATGCCCACTTAACTATAAGAAGTATAACTTTAGTACTACGATTATATAAAGTATTACCACAGTACGTGTATAAAAGGAGGCTGGTTTCTCCTACGAAATACATCAGTTTATACTGATATCTTTCTGCCCCTACTTCTACCACTGCAACTGAGCACCTCACTCAGTACGTTTACAATTTTTAAGACATGGTATTCCAGAGTTTTGCTACGATCTCTACACAATAAGTGCCACACTAACTACGGAAGAAATGCATGTTGTTATGAATTGCTAGGATGTGTTCTTTTCAAAAGATGACAAAAGGGTGACAAAATGCAGACCTATCTGAAACTCCGAAAGAATGGCTCTATGCAACTTTTTTCAAATCAGCTCTCAACTTGCCCACCTTAGTGCATGGTCAGACACTTCCATACAGAGTGTCCGTGCTAATTCCTCTGATCCCGTTCTTCCCTCACCAATTTTTGATTGCCAACTTTCGGAAAAATCTACATGAAAGCGCAATTTATATGTCCCCAGTAGGATCGAACGGAACGCTGACTTGGAAGCATGGGAGTGAGCAGTTTTATAGAAGTAGAATTTGAGCTGCACACGGATAAGGAGTCTGCTATCTACCTTTCCCGCATAGCTTTTGCTATGTTTGCCAGTATCTTTACGAACTGTTCATCCAACCGGTGTACCTGAAACAGGAAGTGAAGGGGTTGCAGTAAAGTGATCGTCCCTTCTAGTGTTCTAAATACCAGGTCTGGTCAGGTCAGATGATTTTTTTCCCGACCCCGACCTCAGTGACTCTAGTACACCAACAGGCTTTCCAAGCGACACTGGGTACACGTTGGCTACCCGTGACAGAGCATCATATCAGCCTTCACGCCAACGGCAGTTCTGTATGGCATGTTGTCTTGATCACCAGCAACTGAGAGTTTTCTTCCGACGAATTTTGCTTATTAGCATTTGCTGCGTCTGGCCGATCTTAATGAGGGTGCTATCAGGGCACCGCTTGCTTCTCGGGTACGACAGCCCCAATCTTATGTCCGTTGATAGTTACCAAGCCAAAAGTTCTAAACGCTTAGCACCGTGTGAGATTGAAATGGAAAATAGAGTACTTCACTGTTAATAGTATCCGAACTTCTCATATCCCCTTGGCTCTGTACGATTATTGAAGTATGAGCGTTAATATCAGTACTGTATTAATCATTCGCTCAGAGTCGAAGTCCCTGCATCTGTCGAGGATATCGAGACACTGGAACAGAAAAACAACCGCAGGAGTTCGCCATAGCATGACAGCGTCTCAAAGGGAGAGGCACGCTTCATACATGTAGGTGGGACGACAACCTTTCTTTCGAGCCTGACATCCCCACTCATGGGGCGTGCTTTCAGGCGGCTGGACGATATCAATCATATTGACCGGGGAGTTATTGAGATGTCTCCCAGTACTTCCAACTGTGAGCCCATAGAGCTGGACACACTAGTCAGGCTGCAGGCAAGGGTGTGGCCTTTTCAGTGGTTACGGTGTAGACATCAACGATCCTGTCAGCTTTGGTAAAATGGATATCGTCATGGAGAGTTCCAAAGTTTCTGGAAATGATATGATGTTAACGAGGACCAGTCGCACTCACTGCAACCTCAAACCTTGCCCTTGACTCTCTTTCTAGCCTTTTGTTTCCAAAAACCATTGCGCATGTTTAGTGGCTCCGGCAAGTAAGCTCCCATGTGACCCGGCTTGGAAAGCGCCTAAGCATATGGAGAGGCTTGGGCCCCGCTTCTCATTCTCGCCTAGCTGAACCATTCCGCAAAGGGCGAAGTATGAGTGCAGGGAGCCCTTTTCGATCGATGGTCGGTACTACCTGCTCAGGGTCTGGCAACAAGAATATCATCGTCACCACTGAAGCAGTCTGTATTCTCGGCGCTCCCGTAGCTATGGATCTGCCCATGAGCTCATCTCATGCTCGCCAGAGATATTTAACTGCATGCAGTAGATGCTGCGGTTATGAGTAACGGTGCGTACTCCTTATAGTCATCGCAAGATGTGGGCGTAAGTCGATTTTGGAACTCTTCCAGTTAAACTTCTCTTCGGCGCGAAAGAACAGACTTCGGCTTGGAAAAGAACGTCCAGGAAGCGGCGGGCTGAGTTTTTCGAGCTCAACATTCAAGACTCGCTTTCTGGTAGTGAAAAGTCGGTACGGCAACTTCCGGTCCTGCGGGAGCCTTTTGGCAAAATACCAAACACAGTATACGATTCTCACGAAGCTCAGCTCAGCAAGGCACCGTAATCTGAATCGGGAACAACTTCCCACTTTCGTTAGCGACTACAACGTCCTGTCTCCCGCCAATCAGCAGCGCCGGTAAGTACCTATTCCCAATTAGCAATTTGTATGCCGAGGATATGGAGTAGAGGATATATATGCGCAGACGTAGCCGTAGTGAAGTAGACCTAGTGCTCGCAGTTAGGAAAATTAAAGACACAAAAAGAGACGTGCGATTGACTTGAGAATCCTAGGGGTGGCTAGCAGTGCTGCCATCAGCGTGAGGCTTTTGAAATAAAGAAAGAACCGTCTGCCGACGCTAACCAGTAAGTAGTAAACGCTGCGCGTACTGTTGCGTTTGAGTTTCTAACGTTCATCGCTATGATCAGAATCGGATGCCGGGGAAACGAAAACGCCCCGCGGACGCAGATGTGGACGTTGCGGCGTTTTTCGACGACGAAGCTGCAGACTCGGATGGCGAAGACGGCCTGTTCGATGAGGAAGAGGACGAGGACAGTGCTGGAGGCACGCGGCTCGACGGGCTTTCTTTCTCGTTTTCCCGTGAGTTAGCCTAGCTTCTGACGTTTTTTGAAATCAAGGTGAGTTCTTCGACGACGACGGCGACAGCAACAACGATCCTGTTAGCCGATCCCAGTCTTGGAGCGAGCGATTGAACCCAGTACCACCTGTTGCCTGGGCGGACGAAGACGATTTCGAAGAACTGGCTGCGCGGTATCGCAAACGCAGTAGGCAGGATCGGGCGCTCGAGGAGGCGCGGGCGCATGCACCCACTGTGCTCTGGATGATATACTCGCCAGTGAGTCAGCTTACACTTTTACAACACACAACACCATGCCGATAAACAAATCCAAACGGTGGCTGCACCCGAAAAACCATAGGTCAAGCAACAAGCCAGGAATGCAGAACGCGTCGACGCCAGGCTCCCCGAGCCGTGCTCCGCGTTCGCAGTCGATGCGCTCCCTGGACGTTTTTACGTTCAGGCGTCCGACATCGCGACTGTGCGCTATGCGTGTGCGCCTTTGCGTGGCCTCGACCGCGCACGCGTGCGCTGCGTGCCAGCCGAGGAACGGTCGACGGTTCTGGGTTTACGCGACGGTAGCGATTTCGCTTCCACAGGCCAGCGACAGCGTCTCCGGCCGGGGAACTGGGTCACCGTGCGCCGCGGGACGTACAGGGGAGACTTAGCAATCGTTCGCGAGGCACACGAGGGCGACGCACTGACACTGGCGGTTGTCCCTCGCATTGCGCCGAAAGGCAGGGAAAGCGGGACCAGCGAGCGAGCGCCGCCGCGCCTCTTCGATTACGGGAGCATCACCGAGTTGTGTGGTGGTGAGGCGGTGGAGAGACTAGCGGAGAACGAGTTCGGGTTTCGGGGGCACGTCTACATTGATGGTCTTCGGATTATGACTGTCCCTGGGTTGCACGCCGTGACGAAGGCCACGCCCAGTCTGGACGAGGTGCAGATGTTCGCGCTCAGCGGATGCGACCTCGGCGACCTCGAGCGCGAGGAGCCGCTTCTGCGGTTCAACGACACCGTGAAGGTCGTTTCGGGGACCTACGTTTCCCTAACTGGGACCGTTTGCTCATTGGAGGACGACACTATTTGGATCAAGAGTGTCCACAACTTGGGAGAGAAGGTGGATGGAATCATTGCAGTCTCCCGTGAGAGTGTGCGCCGCGTGCTGAAAGCAGGAGCGAATGTGAGGATCCGTATCGGGCCCTTGCAAGGTGTGTGTGGTCTGGTCATCATCGTCGAAGACGACGTGTTGACCCTTCATGTCGTCGAGGAGGGCGCCGTAAAAGAGGTACATAGAATTTTTAAAATGACGCGGCTGCTATCGAAATTTTATATTGGGATCGTTGACTGTCCGATAGATAAAAGTTCATTCCAAGTGGGTCGAAACATGCGACGCGGACGCAGGCGCTGAAGCAATAGTGGAAATCGGCAATGCAAGGGTAAAAGCGCAACCGCCTTCAACTTCGTGGTCAGACCCCTTTGCGGGCTTGCTGGTTCTTGTCCGGAATGACAAATTCGCAAAGGGCCACTATGGCTATGTTTTGGACAGCCATCCGTCAAAGAAAACGGCCCGCGTTGCACGAGATGGCACGAGTAACGTCGACGTGGTGGAGCTGGTACACCTTGTATCAGTGTACGTCCAAGTCCTTGTTCAGTATTTATTCCCACTGGAAAGCTGTTTCTGATGATATCGCCCTCCCTAGGAACTCCATCAGCTGTTTAGATGAGGACTCGCCGCTTTCCGCTGAAGAAAAGGAAGCGTACACTGCGAAATTTCGGGAGCTGGGCATGCTTGGGGGCCTGGCATCCGAGTCACAAGTGCGTTCGGCCTCACTCCCACAGGTGAAAGAGGGCCCGGACTCTGTACCGACCAAAGCAGACCCCGGCACAGTAGAGGCAGAGACCGACGGTGCCCCAGATTATGCCTCCATCCCGCTTCTACCTCTCACCGGTGCGTCCCGTGACTCCATTGCACCTCCGCACTCGGAAATGCAGGGAACTGAACAGACCCCTAATCCATAGAAACCTCAGCGCGAAGCTTGTGGCTACTTTTGCCGGCTGTTCAGGCGCGCCTCGCCACACACCGCGTCCACATGCGACACTTGGGCGCCCGGTACGGGGTCATGACGCGCGCCGTCTCAGAGCTCGGCGGGGAGCACGACATGTGCGTTCGCTCGGGCCAGCACGACAGCTGTCGTCTCACCGTCCTCCTCAGCAACGGAATAAAACTCTCCCGCCGGCTTGTGCTCGTACGCGAGTTGGACCCGCGCCGTCCGGATAAGAAAGGCCTTGCAGCGATGGTTGTGGGTGGCCCTGTCGAAGGCATCGGTGCGCTCTTGGTCGTGATGGGTTTCCCGAAAAGCGAAGGCGAGAAGGTAGCGCTTGTGTGTTCGCCGAATGACCGAGCCACGAAGTGGAAGATTCCTTTGGCTAATTTGACGATGGTGGATGAGGTGGAAGATGCAAGCGAATGTAAATGGGATCTGTATAATAGTCTTTTGAATTTGAATTTGCTCAGGCTCTGAAATTGCCAAATAAAGAAGTATGTCGATCTCTTGTCGGCTTGAAAGACCTCCAGGTCCGGCATCCAATTTCGTATTTCAGCCTCCATCAGGGACCGTCAAAAAGAAAAGTGGCGAGATCATATAATCATCTTGGAGCGGAACCGTGCAGTACGCGGCCCTGGCCGAGTCACGGGTATGAGACAGTGAACGTGTTTGTCTTTTGACGCGCTACTGCGTGCCCGGGCACTGTGTTCACTACGCAGCCATGGCTTTCTACGGCAACACAGCTGGCTCGGCGGCGGCTGCAGCTGGCGCAAAGGACATTGAAGTGTCGGACCCGCCGGGTGACTCGATCAGCTCGCTCGCGTTCTCTAGCGCGGGTGAGTATCTCGCGGTAGGCAGCTGGAACAATGAGGTGCGTAGTACTTTGTGCTCGATTGAATGTTGACGACGTTAACCACCTCATTTCGACCAGGTGCGCGTCTACGAGGTAAGCCCACAAGGCGGGCAGACACGAGGGAAGGCGATGTATCAGCACCAGGGACCAGTGCTGGACGTCTGCTGGAACAAAGTATGCTTCAGATCTACGCGCCTATGTTCTGGCTTTCACTCAGAAATCCATTCGCTGCTTTGTAGGAAGGGAACAAAGTTATTTCCGGCGGAGCAGACAACGCGGCGCGCATGCACGACCTCGCGACGGGCCAAAGCTCGCAGGTTGCACAACACGATGGTCCGGTCAAGTGTGTGCGGTGGGTCGAGTCGCCGCAGGGTGGGATCCTTGCTACGGGCAGCTGGGACAAGACAATCAAGGTACTTACTTTGTTCATTCCTTTTCCCCTAGGCTCAGGTTGAGAGACGTACGTGTGCTTAACAGTACTGGGACCTCCGCACGTCGAACCCTATATCGACGGTACAGCTGCCGGAACGCTGTTACTCTATGGACGTCGTGTATCCGCTCATGGTCGTCGGAACGGCAGAGCGGCATATTCAAGTATACAACCTCACGAACCCGACTACACCGTACCGAGTAAGTGGGGTCGGTCTACTGCCAGCTCACGCTGAATGGTGCCCTCTGCAGGCGCACTTGTCGCCACTGAAATGGCAGACGCGTACTGTTTCTTGCTTTCCTTCTGCAGACGGCTATGCCGTTGGTAGTATAGAAGGTCGCGTGGCTATCCAGTAAGCAAATTCATTTCCTCCTTTGTTATCGGATGCTCTTGCTAACGATCCGTCTTCCAGGTATATGGAAGAACAGCAGACAAGGCGAGTCCTCGTAATCCTCACTTGCCTGACTCCTGCCTTAAGTATAAGTATACCTTCATATTAGTCAGAACTATACGTTCAGGTGTCATCGCAAGGAACAAGCACCGAATGTGAAAGACCACACCCTCGTCTACGCCGTGAACGACATCAGGTTCCACCCAGTTCATGGCACGTTCTCAACGGCCGGCTCCGACGGAGTCGTTAGCTTTTGGGACGGAGCGGCGCGCACGCGTTTAAAAAGTACGTAAAGCACTTTTTCCCGTTGCTCATTTTCCCGTTCACACATTACGTCACGCTCATCTCCTTTGTCCGGGCGCTTCGGTACTTCCCTTCTCCCCAGCCTTTGAATCCGCCCCGGGTCCCATCACGTCAACTGCCTTCAACCGCACAGGGAGCATCTTCGCATACGCGGTGTCGTACGACTGGTCAAAGGGCCACTCGGGCATGACGCCAAACCACCCGAACAAAATCATGTTGCATGCGTGCAAGGAGGACGAAGTGCGGAAACGTGCAGCCAGGAAATGATTAGGATGGCTGCACAGTGGTCCGGTGGTGGCCATTTTCCGTTCCGCCTTTGTTCATAATGTTTTTCTGTACTTACTCACATGCGTCATTTTGCCCAAAGTTCCTATTTGAACGGTGTATATTGTATTTTAACTTGATCTCATCCAACCTCAATTTGTAATTTCATGATGTGATGACTAAAGCCTTGTGGATGAGGATCCTTTCTGAAAAAGTAACTCAGAAGACACAGGCTGAAGTTGAGTAATCCAATTAGCGTGGATGCAGTGACTTACTCTTCTCACAGTCTCATGGTCGGTTCAACAATTTCATTTTCATACGTCTTATCATCAGACTCATATGTCTCCGGCCGCAGCCTACCAGGCAATGGATGTGAAATCCGTCGCCATGGGTATTACTTTGACTCTGTTGGTTGCTTTCAAGCGAAACGGCTCCGTGCTTCTTCGGACACGAGGGTTGTCAGCCCTCCGCCGTGCACTTGTGCTGACCTTCCTCTAAGGGAAAGCCCGATATGGAGCGCTTGCTGTTCATGAGCTTCTTTGTCCTGCTAAACGCGGGGAGTGTGAGTGAAAGTACTAAGAGTGACCCTTCCGCACCGGAATGACAGCTCCGGAAAATACACGGAACCCCCTATAGCATTTCTCTGTTCCGCTGAAGGCCGTTCGGTTTGAAGATTTCGCTCATTCACTATAGGCATTCAGTTCGGAGGCTTTCGCAGGGCGCTTTTGTAGTTTTACGAGCACAAAGCCTAATTATATGCTTTGTACCCGGGCCGCATACGAGAATATGACGAGTAATGGCATACAGGATCAAGAGAATCCAGTGTCAAGCCAAATGTCATGATATGACAGTACGCTAGTATTTTGTAAACCGAGTAGTATCAGTTGTGTGATGGGTGTCCAGATATTTGCGCGATCAGGAGGATCCAGTGTCAAGCCAAACGTCATGATACGACAGTACGCTAGTATCCTGTAAACCGAGTAGTATCGGTTGTGTGATGGGTGACCAGATATTTGCGCGATTCCGGGCCAACAAGATGATTATCCAACTAATATCATCATTATGTGTTTAATTCGAGATCTCGCAGTAGTAAAGACATGCGCACACGGTTATCCTTTATCGCGCGAAGGGCACGGAGCTGTACCTGGGTTTTTTGACTATTCGGCGAGTAGATCGGATGTTTTGACGATGGTCGAGCCGGGGAAGTCAGCCACAGCCTCCGATGACCCCAGACTTAGTAGATACGCGAGTGGTGGCTGTAAAGAAGCGGAGCCTGTAATATTAAAACGCCGCGCTGAACAACGGCCGCAAGTTTGGGCGCATCACCCTGCGTAGACGACCATCGTTTCGCCCAGTGGCCGGCTTTTGGAAAATTGCCGGGCGTAACACGGAATCTGCTTCTCTCAGTTTGCGCTCGTCTGCAACCCTTACACAAACTTTTACTTTGCAATAGCAAAGACCACGAGATCCGCTCTTCTCGCCAGTAGAGCCAATATCTCAGCGTCGCTTAGAACTCTACCCTTGCTACCTGTGGCAGATTGATGTTCTTTGGTGACCCGCTCTCCGAAGCCCGATCAAGGTGCGAGCATCGGATTGGGGTCGAACACCTTCAGGTATCTGAAAGCACTTGACGGCCTTTTTTGCACTTTTTTCAAGCTGTAACGACGTATACTCTACCTCAAAAAAAGGTTAGACGATCCAGAATTAAAAGACACTCGATTTTGGCGGCCTAGCTTCTAGTTGCCGACATCCGTCCCAGTAAATCTTACCCATCAATCCAACATATAAGCACTTGATAAGCTGACCCCAACGTCAGTATATTCTTGGGGAGCGGCATTGCACACCCCGCCCACCGAGGTTTTCTCCCTGAATTTGTCTAAACAAAGATTGGGATCTTGATACAAGACGGGACGCTGCGCATGATCCTCCGTACCCTACGGCATATGATTTACCATGCCCGACATGTAGAAAGGTATAAAAAACCCATGCCCAAGAGGCATAATCACCACTCTCGAACTCTCTCTTCCAAGCATCTGTTCATCCTTCTAACGCAAACAGTACACAAAAGTAGTCGACAATGGACTCAGCCCCAGCTGTACGCGTCTTTTCGCTGCTCGTCTACAAGCTCTAACCACCGTTGTTCGATACGCTATAGAAGCAAATGACTTCCACAGGAAACGCCGATATACCCAAGGCGTGCAAGGTCCTTGTCGTGGGCGGTGGCCCCGGCGGGTCATACACGGCTGCCGCGCTTGCTCGGGAAGGCCTTGACGTTGTGCTGCTTGAAGCGGACGTGTTCCCCAGGTATGTCACTCATTGATTGCATTTCTTACACAGCTACACTGTAGTATCGCTATTACTCTTTGTACCTGCTTTCACCACTTATAACAACTAGATTCATATATCTAATTATCAACTATGGTTATACATAGTTACTCATATCTATCCCTTATTTCTCAGGTACCACATCGGAGAAAGTCTACTCCCGGCGGTCCGCTATCTGCTCCGCTTCATTGATCTCGACTCAACTTTCGAGAGCAGGGGATTCGCGAAGAAGGTCAGACAATATCTGCAGACATGTTGTATCAAATTTCTTATTCGCCATTTATTCAGGTCGGTGCAGCCTTCAAGTTGAACATGAGAAACCGCGAGGGCTGTAAGTACACTATCCCTCTTTCCTCTAAGTCCTCTCAGCTCAACTATTTTTAACCTCACAGACACCGACTTCCTCGCATCATACGGAAAAGATAACTACGTCTGGAACGTCATGCGCTCAGAGGCGGATGATATTTTCTTCCGCCACGCAGGAAAGAGCGGAGCGAAGATCTTCGATGGCGTCAAAGTCACTGCCGTTTCCTTCAAGGACAACGCTGACCCAGCCTCCGCGCGTCCAATTAGCGCAACTTACTCGCGCAAGTCCGACGGAAGTACCGGGGAGATTACTTTCGACTACATCGTCGATGCCAGCGGACGTGCGGGACTGCTTAACACCAAGTACCTGAAGAACAGGACCTACAACCAGGGTCTCAAGAATGTTGCCTGGTGGGGATACTGGGACGGAGCGAAGCCGTACGGTGCCGGGACGCCTCGGGAGAACGCGCCCTTCTTCGAGGCTCTTACTGGTGCGTTCCTGAGGTTCTATGTACGATTGAATTTAGCATTGCTGATTGTGTGGCTTAGACGAATCGGGATGGGCATGGACGATCCCGCTTCGCGAAGCTACCTCTGTCGGTCTCGTCATGAACCAGGACATCGCGAACAAAAAGAAGCAGGCACAGACCCCCACGCCCTCCGCACGCGACTTCTACCTTGAGAACCTCAAGCTCGCCCCTAACCTGTACGAACTCATCAGCACTGGCGAGCTCGTCGGCGCGCCCGACGGCGGACCGATCGTCAAGAGTGCGAGCGACTACAGCTACTCGGCTTCCTCGTACGCTGCGCCCGGACTCCGCGTTGTCGGCGACGCGGGCGCGTTCATTGATCCGTTCTTCTCGTCTGGAGTGCACCTGGCGCTTACAGGAGCACTTTCTGCTGCCGCCACGATTTGCGCGTCAATCCGTGGAGATTGCTCGGAGGAAGAAGCTGCACGCTGGCACACGGAGAAGGTCGGGGCGAGTTACACCTGGTTCTTGATGGTAGTACTGGGAGCGTACAAGCAGATGCGCGCACAATCTGAGCCGGTCCTGTCTGACGTCAACGAAGATAACTTCGACCGCGCGTTTGACTTCCTTAGGCCTGGTGCGTCCTATCCTTTCCTGAGAGGATCGCTGGCAAACGTACTAATGGATCAATTCCTTAATTTACAGTGATCCAAGGCTCGCTGGACGTCAACAAGCCGCTCTCCCAGGCCGACGTTGCAAAGACACTCGAGTTCTGCTCGAACCTCTTCGAATCGACGCAGCCCGAGGAACGTGTTGCCGTGGTCGAGAAGATTGGAAGCACCATGAGCAACGAAGAAGAGGCTGTCAAGTCCGCGATGGTGGAGTCGAAGGCGAACCTGACGATAGAGGAGAAGCGTGTCTTGGACTATGTGGCCCTGCGCAAGGCGATGCGGACGGAGGACTCGTTGAGTATCAAGAGCTTCGTGTCTGACACCATCGGCGGACGCCGGCCACGTCTGGAGCGCGGCAATCTCGGACTCATGGCTGTTCAGGCGGACACGAAAGTAGAGTTTACGGAAGGCATGTGAGAGCGTGCGACTCTCCATGTCGAGATGGGCCCGGAAAAGTGTTGCGATACGAAAGAATATGACCATGCGATTTCTTACTCTCTTCCGCAGTAGTTGTTACAAGACCTTGAAGTATGACGCAGTTGTTCCCAAATAAAAATAGAATTATTGTATTGTATTTGCTTCATACCTGACGCAACGGGTTGTTTGAAGGCCATTTTTGAATCTTTACTAGAGGGTTCCACGTTTTGCGAGTATGTGTTGAGAACCTCAGCTTCTTACTCAAGGATGCTCGTGATTCTGGAATTGGTCTGTGCGAGTGGACTCGGTTCCCTGACTAAAGACTGCCAAAAGCTAAGTATATCTGTACTTTGGCTCAATTACTCTCTTGAACTCCGGAAACGTTGCAGCCAAAAAATGAAGGCAATCGTGGTCTCCCATAGCGAGAATCCTATTATACGATCTCCCTCAATGAAGAGTTCGGCCCGGCCCGGAGCGTCTCTGCCTAGCAGCAATCCAGCCACAAGGTTATCCGCATAAAGGTTAACGCGCGGACTGCATGAGTATTGCACAAGGCCCACCATACAGCTCTTGTACTTTGTGTCTCTCAGGTACCTGTTGAAGTTCGAGCTCAATGCTGAGTTCGGCCGTCGGAGTTTAAAAGTTTTCGTAGCATTTTTACTGCCTGTATGCGCGCTCGAGTTCTCTCGCGCGATTTTCTACTGGTTACACGATACACTTGTTGGCTATGGAGTGCATTCGCTAGCGCCGCGAATTGCTGAATTCCAACAGCACCTGCTTCAAATATTCTCCCATTCACTGAGCTATTAGTACTACCATGCTCTCCGTACGAAGCTAATTCTCAAGTTGTAAAACAGCACACTCGCCCAAGCTTCGCCTGACTTCCTTGTTTTGGGGTTTTCCGTCAAATTATGTCAACTGGAACTTAATTCAATAACGCACGACTCTGAATAAGCTATCTGTATTAAATATCGAAGATGTTCAAGCTATGAAGAGCCGGAAATAAGTGACTAGATACATGCGCAAACACACAAACGCAGAAAGGGCGTGTCAAAAAAATAAACCAACGGCTAAGTAAAACCCCTGCCAGCAGTCACTAAGACAATAAGTATCATAAACGCAGCGACGTAAGTTAATGAGTATTAAGATGGCGTAGTGCGAAACGGAGTAATGTGATATGAAGTGAAGGCGAGCATCATCGTTCCAAAGCAAGTCCAAAGCCACAACATACACTGGCCAACAGACCGAAACTTCGCTGCACTTACCGCATCTCGAGTTCGTGCTCCTCGCTGGCATACGACATGAACTTCCCCTTCGAACTCGAGCTCGCGGTTGACGTCCCCTCAAAGTCGTTCCCGATGTGTCCCAGTAAGTTGGCTTCCCAGGTAGTCTGCGGGCCGACGAAGCCTGAGTAGTTGTTCTGTCTCCTCGATTGCCTGCTGACAGCGGCGACCCTTAGGTTGAGGATGAGTCTCGCTGTCAGAAGGCTGTTTGACCTGGTGAGACATGAAGAGTGTTAGTAGTTGTTATTGCGGAGTTTGTTGACTCACATCACGCCGAAGTTTGCGTTGATGGCTTTTAGGTCTTGCTGTAAGAATGGTCACATATTGGTAAATAAGGGCCGAATGGAATAAGGATGTCTTACTGGTAGAGTCTGAAAACGAAGTTAGCCTTCTCCCTAGACACAAGTTTACTAGGACTATCGACTTACCACATACATGATTACAGTCGTAAGGTTTGACGTGCACATAACGAGGAAATACATGAAGCCTAGAAAGTTGTCGTCAGCAACGAAATCCGCAGCATGGTTGGGATGAGCACACCGTCTTTGAGGATCACCTGCCACAGGCGAGAGTGCGAGAACCCAGCCGATGCTTTGAATTCTGTGTAGGACCGATATATGGTCAAGGATAGCACGGTCGCATCTTTTAGAACGTAAGCGCGGTGTTAAAATACATAGAGCAACTCGGAGACCTACCTGTAAGAAGTTCGAATGCCCAGTATATAACGAATTTCTGGGCACTTCGAAGAGATACAGCGGGCGGTTAGGAGATATTTCTCGTGTGTGACCACTTGACTTACTTCTGGGGAGCCACCGCCAGAATGCATCCAACGAATCCAAGGGGTAAAACTACTGCTTCCCCCCACTCCGTGTTAGAAACCTGTGGAACCGTGCTTGTTAACACTCGCCACATGTGGCGTCGCAAAGAATATAGACTTACCAGCTTTACTGTAATCTCCACAGCCAGGAGTACGGCAACCAATCCTGCGACTCGAAGATTCCGATTGTATATACAATACGTCCGGAGGATAAACACCGCTGAGCAAAACAACCGCAAAGCAACCAAAATAAATTTTCGACCATAAACCATCGTTCTCTTTCACTGTACTTACTCCCAATTACTGCACGTTGGAAAGTCGAAACATAACCGGGGTATCGGAAGAAGTTCTCGCACCTGGAGAACGTTTCGATGTCCGTCGGATATCAGGTAGGAAAATGGCTTACGTCTAGAATGGTAGCGCATTGGTTAGAGTTTTATCGAGACAAGAGTAATACTCACCTCATGGCTCCATCGTGCATCAAAAAAACCTGCAACACAATGCTTGTTAGAAGCTTTACCGATGTGCGGCGCCTTCTGCATACGTACCAATATAGGCGGGTATGACGGCTAGTAAGAAAACCCATCGGTTCTTGAGAAGAGTCAGACAGGTCTCTCCAGGCGGACAACAGGCGTCCGGCGCGGACGCACCAGAAAATAAAGTAAGGTCAAGCCTGAGAATTTTCTTTTCCATATCTTCTCTACCTCGGTGGAAAAAGTGAGGAAGTTGTCGTATACCATCATAACTGTTCCAGAGCGGTAAGAAAGCAACCAAAGAGAAGAGACCAGGTCAGCACGCACTGAGCGAAGCTAATGCATAGAACTTGGCCGCCTGTCTAAAATACGTTTAGCAGCCTATATGGTTATTTGGGGAAGGAACACACTTACAGGTGGGTAGCTGCCTCGGCCAGCTGAACAAGCGTGGGTGGGGCAGACATGGCGATCTACTCCCAGCTGGATGCCATGAGCGATTAGCTTAAAGTATAATGATTCCGCCAGACCAAAGATGTCCCTGGCCATGGATGCATCATGCTAATGACTTAAATGGCCGGTGAAACCGAAACCCTACCAGGCCCGTAGGGGTAAAAAACCGGGCCATCATTTGTTTTGGAGTTAGCTTGAGTACTTCAACGGTAAGCGCCGTTTGCAGGCCCTATACTTTGATCGCAATTGGCGCCCTTGGTCCTAATTAATGCATGAGGTCGATGAACAGTTAAAACTTAATGCGCCAATTGCCGGAAACGCGACCAAATTCAGACAAAGCAAAAACTTCGTTAGGAATCTCAAAATCCTAGACCGCTTCAAGTTTCGTCCGCTCTAAAAAAGAGGCCTTGCTTGTGTATATCACGCATTCTCCACCTGAGGGACCTGTGTGGTAAATAACGTACAAGCTCAGCCAGTATTTGTGGGGTCAGGCACGTACCTCGTTGAGGCAATCGTGAAGTTACGCGGCTAATATGCGAGCGCACCGCAATGCATTTTGATTGGATTCTGCTAACTTCCTCCTTTTGTGGGAGCAGTGTTGTCCTCGCTTCTCCATGTCCAGCAAATCGATTGCGGCGCATCATCTTCACTGCGAAGCGGATGCATCCGTAGCCCGCCTATTCATCCGAGTAAAGTGTTCGGCGTCTCGTGTACCGATAATCACGGTTGTTACAAAAAAAGGGAAACGCCCTTTCCCACGCAGGCTCCCGTAACTGAGAACCTGTCGCGTATCGTATTTACTGAGAATGATCATCTTTTATCCATTGAACGGGCAAGAGCATCATGCAGCTCACCGATTCAGGCCGGTTTGGGCGCGAGATCAAGGGGCCTGCGACTAAGCCCATATGCGTAACCGGGTTTTCTCTGAAAAAAAGCATGCTTGAGCTTCGCCGATAGGGGACGATGGATCGCTGAGCCTTGGGTGGATTGGGAAGAGATGGTGTGTTATTTGAGAGGTTGACGTCGTTCTACAGCGTTGTGTCATGGTGTTATGGGCTGGCGACACTCACGGGTGATCGCTTGGATTTCTTATAAGCCGGTTTGATGTATGTAAGTACTGATGGCTTGTGCAGCTTAGACACGCGCTGAACTTCTATCAGGGAGACATATACAGTAAGACCCTACGGGAAATGGTCATACGTGCAACCAGCCCTCCTTGACATCATGATGGCCAGCGACTTAAAGGCTCTCCGCGACATAATCTCGACCTCCATCGGACCATCGACAAGATCCTCGATACCTGCTCAGCTGCAGGGAAAGGCTTCCCCTTGCTCGACCAGCCCATCCATTTCTCCGAATTCATCCTGGATGGCATTCGCAATCACCCTCGAGTTGCAGACAGCATTGGCATTATGGTCTCTGCCGCATTCCAGCTCATCGTGACCGTCTACTAGCCACCCGCGAGTATGCTTACATCGTCAGTGGTTGGGGTACTAGGCATGAGTTATCTCATATTTGGTGACGATTAACGTGGTTAAACGTAGTTCTCCTTGGTCGCCCTTGGCATAGCTGAACTCGAAATTATCAGGTGTGCCTCAAGCTTATCTTCAAGTTGCAACTTGAAGGCGGCACATCCTCCCCAGGCGAAGCCTAGCTTCCTTATTTTGAGTTTTTCCTAGAAATGATGTCGACTGAAACTCTAATCCGATAACTCGCGATACCAAACAAGGTACTGTTGGAATTCAGAAATTCGCGGCGCTAGCGAATGCAATGCACTCCGTAGCCAACAAGTTTATCGTTTAACCAGTAGGATCGCGCGAGCGTTCTCTCGCGCGCATACAGGCGAAAAAGTTTCGATCTCCGAACGGCCGAACTCGGCATCAAGCTCAGAGGTACAATATGCATTGATTTTGGACAGGGCAATGCGATACGAAGTAAAGGCCAATAATATCAATCCAAAGCGGGTCAAACCCATACCATACATCAACTGACCGAAATCCCGCTCCGTCACTGCATGCTGAGTTCGTATTCCTCCCTGGCGTAGGGAACGTAGTACTTGCCCTTCGAACCCGAGCTCGCTGTTGAAGTTCCCTCAAACTCATTCCCAATCTGACCCAGTAAGATAGCTTCCCGGGTGGTCTGCGGACCGACGAGGCCTGAGCGGTGACTCTGCCTCCTCGATCGGTTGCTAACAGTGGCGACCCTCAGGTTGAGGATGAGTCTCGCCGTCAGGAGACTATTTGACCTGTTGAGACGTGAAGAGTTAGAGTAAATGTGATTTCCTGGTGTAACCTTTTTTTGACCTACATTACGCCGAAATTCGTGTTGATGGCTTTTAAGTCTTGCTGTAAGAATGGTCACAGATTGACATAGACAGGTCGAATAGAACGAAGAATCCTTACAGGTAGAATCTGAGCAGAGGTTAGCGCCCTTCCTGAAATATAAATTTATCGAAACTATCATCGACTTACTGCATACATGATCACAGTCGTGAAGTTTGACGTGCACATGACGAGGAAATACATAAAGCCTAAAAGAAGTCGTCTTTAGCAACGAAATCCATAAATATGATTGGGATGAGTATACCATCTTTGAGGATCACCTGCCACAGGTGCGAAAACTCAGACGACGCTTTGAACGCTAAGTAGGACCGAACGCTAAGTAGGACCGATATATGGTCAAGGACAGCACAGTTGCATCTTTCGGGACATAGTAAGCGCGGTCCTGAAACTCATAGTAACACCGAGTCGGAGACCTACCTGTGAGAAGTTCGAATGTCTGGTATATAACATATTTATGGGCACTTAAAAAGAAAAGGGAGGTCGCAAGTTATTAGGAATGTTCTTTCGTAAATTACTGCCTGGCTTACTTCTGGGGGCCTACAGCCAAAATGCATCCAACGAATCCAGGAGGTAAAACTACCGCCTCTCCTCACTCCGTGTTGGAGACCTGCGGTATAATGCATGTTACATAACGCTCGCCTCACCAGCCTGAGACTCAACGCCAGGGGATGGCTCACCAGCTTTGCTATGATATCCACAACTAGAAGTACAACAACCAATCCTGCGACCCGAAGATTACGATTGTATACACAATACGTCCGGAGGACGAACACGGCTAAGCAAAACAATCGAAAATAACTTGCCAGTGAGAACCTGAGCTATCATTCTCTTTCACTGCACTTACTCCCAATTACTGCACGTTGGAAAGTAGCAATGTAGCCGGGATACCGGAAGAAGTTCTTGCACCTGAGAAGCGTCTGGGTGTCCATCAACTTGAAATATTGGGTAGGAAAATGGCTTACGTCTGAGATGGTAGCGCATTGGTTTAAGTTTCACAGAGAAGGAGGCATACCCACCTCATGGCTCCATTGGTCAAAAAGTCCTGCAACACATTTCTATTAGAAATTGCGCCGATATCCTGCACACTCTACATACGTACCGATATAGGCAGGTATGATGGCTAGCAAGAAAACCCATCGATTCTTCAGAAGAGTAAGCAGGTATCTCCAGGCGGCTGACACCACGTCCGATATAGACATACCAGAAAATAAAGTAAGGTCAAGCCCGAAAACTTTCTTTTCCATATCTTCTCTACCTCAGGGGAGAGAGTAAGGAGGTTATCGTATACCATCATAACTGTTTCGGAGCGGTAAGAATGCAACTGAGGAAATAAGACTAGACCGCCACTCGCCAAGCGAGGCTAAAGCATACTAGAACTTGGCGGCTTGTCTAGAATACATGATTAACCAGAAGCCTTTTATTTCAAAAAAAAAAACACTTACAGGTGAGCGGCTGCCTCGGCTAGCTGGGCAACTGTAGGCGGGGCAGACATGTCAACTCATTCTCAACACTGTGAGTGGCTAGCCTTAAATACTATGGTGATTCGACCGGAGTCACCGGACCAGGCGATATCCCCGGCCATAAAATTAGGGTGCAAATGTAGTCGGATGGTTGCCGAAACTTACTATCTACTATTTGTGATTATGTATGGCCCTCCTCTATATCTTGAACGTGCCGTGCTCCTAGTAAGTATACTCCATAGTAAACAGCATACCAGTTAGTAGATATGTGGAAAAGGCCATATGAAATCACAAATGCCAATGGTTAGTCAAATTTAAGTAGAAATGAATATAAGAGGCGACTATATTTGCGTGCTGAGCCTATGCTCTGGGGTTGGTGCCACTGAACCCAGTGAGACTGAGAACCCACTTTTTTAAAGGAATCCCTCGGCAATCATCATCAGATGGAACTCCCTGATTCTGCAGGACTTGTCCCTTGACCTTGTTGGGGTACCTTGATTCTGTTGGGGTATCTGTTGCGATTAGCGAGCCGGCAGAGTCGCTCGGCTAATAGATAAAAGGACACGCCTCCCCGAGACGTTTCCGTGTCTCGGGATGTCCACTTGCTGAGATCACATCATATGCGCGTAGTTACTTACTCATGTATTGTCTCACAAAGTAGTTACAAAGAAAGAAAGTAAATTAGCTTAAATACAAACGAATGTAGTAGTGAAAAATAATAAGACATCGTATCGGCACCAACGCCCGCGTGCCCGTCTCACTATTCGAAAACGAAACCTCGAATCTTTAATAGTATATTGATCCTGTTGGGGTAGTACCTTGATCCTGTTGGGTTCAGTGCTGACATCCCCTGCGATATATCAGATGGGACTCATGGGAGGTGGGGATTCCCTTCGGGGATGTTCCCTGAGGGTCTTGTAAAGAATGCATAAATATATACTCTGAAGGAATTATTCGGTACACAACCATGCAGAATACTGAGTGCAATGTGCAGAAATGGATCTGGATTCTGTAGCAGAAATTCTAGAGCGGATGTCACGGTACTAATCTTTGTGACGGTCACAAAAGCTGCAGGCATGTTCTCACGCGATTCACCGATTCTGCCTAAGGCAGAATCGGTAAACCCCCAACCGTAATAACTGCTCTTAATCCACTGAGAGGATGACGTTCTCTAGGCTCTAGCGCTTCGTCGAAAGCGAACTGCGGGACTCAAGCTGATCTCGGGGGTCGGAGAGCTAGGGGTGTGAAAGGTGGACTTCCCCAGTCTTTGAGGCTTGCATTTTGAGACTGGCAGCGATGCCCACGGATGAATTCCTGGGGCCCCCTAGTACTGACTATATTCTGATGCGCTGATGCTTACTGCGACACGCGCTTAGACTTCCATCAGAGGCATGCGTATAAGAAGACCGTGGTTAACGGAGATATGGACGGCCATTCCTCCTTGACATTATGGCCAGCGACTTGAAAGCCCTGCGCGACATCATCTCGTCCTCCGTCGACAAGATCATCGACGTCTGTGCGTCCACTGGGAAGGACTTCCCTTCACTCGACCAACCCATCCAGTTCTCCGAATTCACCCCGGATGGCATTCGCAACCACCCTCAAGTTGCAGACAGCATTGGCCTAATCGTCGCTGCCGCGTTCCAGCTTATCGCGACCGTCCAGCCGCCTGCGGGCACGCTTACAACGTCCGCGTTCGGGGTAGGCATGAGTTATCTCAGATTTGGAGATGATTAACGTGGTTAAACGTAGTTCTCCTTGCCGGTCGCCCTTGGCATAGCTGAAGCGGCTAACGTTGCCGAAATTATCGGGTCCGCCTCGAAGGTGTGCCATATTTGTCGTCTTGTCAATAGTTAGCCTTAAAGAGACGTTTTACCAGGGTATGCATGTCAAAGACATTGCGTCAAAGAGCGGCATGGACCCTAAGAAACTGGGTGGGTGCTCTGTGTTTTGAACAAAGGACGACTGACAGCGGGCCCTTTCCAGCTCGCGTTCTTCGCTTCCTCGCCACGAATCACTGGTTCCGTGAAATCGCTCCCGATGTGTTCGCAACAAATCTACTGTCGTCCCTCCTCGACACCGGAAAAGAGATTACGGAGAATTTGTGAGTTAGCGTTAATATAGCAGTTTACGGCATTTTTTGATCGTTTTCAGCACGGCGACTAAACATCAAGACTCCCCAGGTTTGGCGGCGATTGTCGGCTATGGGTGTGTCCATTCGTAACGTAACCTATCAACTCGAATGTTCCTGACTTGTAGTCCCCAGCGCCGACGAATGCATCAAGTCTAACGTGTACATGAAGGAGATTCTGACCAATCCCGAAACAGCGTTTTCTGAAGAGGTTAACGAGACCGGCTTCCAGAAATTTTTCAATACCAAAATATCGCAATGGGACTATTATGAGACGCCGGAGGGAAAATATCGCCGCGAAAGATTCGCCGTGGCCATGTCCGGCACTAAGAAACTACAGCCACCCGAAGCAATCCTTTCAGGTAGTCTCTACCGTTTTGCTTCCCTGAGGCTTGACCTGAAGCATATTCGTGGACAGGTTTCGATTGGTCAACAGTGCCCAAAGGTGGCCTGGTGGTCGACGTTGGAGGAAGCACAGGACATGTTAGCTTGGAAATCGCGAAGGCTTTCCCGGAACTGAACATCGTAGTCGAAGACGCCCCGGGCGTCATCTCCAAGGCAAAAGGCGTAAGTGATACGCGCCTTTCATTCTGCAACTGGGCGCTCATCGTCTCTTTTTAGTACTGGGAAGCTAATCTTCCATCGCACATCTCGGCGGGGAAGGTGCACTTCATTGGTGAACTCGGAGCTCTCTTTGAAAGCGCTCCGGTGTAATTCTAACACATCCGTAACAACAGGGGGCGACTTTTTTGACGTTCAGCCAACCCTCCCGAGTACACCGGATGTCTTCCTACTCAGACAGATCGTCCATGACTGGTCTGATAAATACGTGATCAAACTTTTCCGTCGTCTTCGCGACGCAGCAGGCCCATCGACCAAGCTGGTCATAGTTGATAGCATTATCGACTATGCATGCAATGCACCGAGCAAGTACCCACTTGACAACGGCTTGAAGCCGCCCGCGCCTCTCCTTCCAAACATGGGCGGCGCCAACCTCCTTCCGTATACCGTGGATCTCGTAGTACGCTATTATTCTGTTAGTTACATAAGTTCTGTCGCTGATCTCTCATGCTTTCATTGTTACAGGTTATGAGCTGCATCAACTCTGGAGAGCGCACCATCGACGGTCACAACAGCGTTATCGAAGCTGGAGGCTGGAAGCTCGTAGAAGTCCGAAAGAATCCGGGAAGCAAAATTTGGTGGCCCACTCTCATCGCCGTTCCAGCTTAGAAGCAACCTAAACTAAAGGAAATCATGAAAGCGGATAGCGCTCTCGACGCTGTCGCATGTAACCCTATATCAAAGATGACCGTTCCTTTCTGAATACAGTTTATTGCGCTTGACCTTTTGCTATACTATTGCCACGTCGGTTGCCGGGGCTACAAGCCGCATTTTCATTTTGGCGTTGAACGTAAACCCGATGCACGTACGACACAATACACGCCAGAATACACGCCAGAATTCGAGTTTGGCCCTGTATGGGCGCTCGAAAAGAAGATTTGTTACATTCGAAACGAATACATGGCAGATAATTCTACACTTTCTGTGCCAGCGCTTCTGGAGTTAAACGTACAGTACACGATACACTCGGATAAGTCGTAATATATTTTGACGCGAACTGAAAAATGGTCGCAGATGCACGTTCGGGCGTTGCCTTAAACCTCAGGAATCGCCGAGCGGCCCGAGCCGGAGTTCAAGTGATAGGCGGCGCTTACGTAAGTAACTGTTTATATTGGATTCCACGCTGAGCGCAAGTTTGCAACGTTTATCTTCCCGATAAGTACACCATACGCAAAGAGATCGCACGAAACCAAGCTCGTTTGAATGACAGCGAAATCCGTAGAGTAGAATGATCAATGATGAATCCTGGGCCCTGGCCAATAACCCGCGACGTTCGATCCGCCAGGTCGCCCTCACGACCGGTAGCATTGCCTGATTGGTTTTGGTGCGTTCGCGTGCATCGCTTAATCGCTAAACTGCGTCCTCATCATAATTAGCAAATCAAATCACGGAAATGCTAGATCTCGATCCAAAGCAGCAGACTCCGCCAGCTGCTTTTGGTGTGTGATCTCAGGCCTCGGATTCTCGCAGGAACTTTTGTCTATCGGATATAAGCACGTTAATACAAGCTTACTTTGACCGTTCCCTCGCTCACACTTCTAGTACTCCCGTGCCCACGACTAACTGACTGACTGAGAAATGGCGTCTAAGGACGACTCGACGACGCAGCTCGACACGCTGATTTCACTCATAAGCGAGTCTGTCGCTAACATAACCGCGGAGTACGAAGAGGCGTACCTTCCCATCCCGACTTTGGACCCGATCCCTGCGGCGCATTCGCACAGGAAGCTCAGCGACGACGCGAATGTGAGGGTCTCCCGGGCGGCGAAGATCGTTGAAGCGGCGTGCGCTCAGCTTTGTGCGACTATCTTGAATCCTGGACACGTCCTTCTTAATGTGCGCTTTACTCATTTCTGTGCACTCTCGTATTGTTACCGGGTCTGATTTCGTTCCTTGTAGAAAGCGACGGCGGTGAGCTCACAATCGTGTACAGAAAGTCTTCTACTAACATTCTCTCAAATCAGTACGAAGAGTCCGCATGCCTACAGGTGGTCACAGACGCGAGAATCGCGGACCTTCTTCTCGATAAACCAGAGGGCTTGCATGTATCCGAATTATCCACTTTGACCGGACTGAATTCCGACAAGCTTGCTCGTACGATGAGGCTCCTGGCGACTGCACACACCTTCTGCGAAGGTACGGGCTGACCAGACTTCAGAATGGAACATGACGCTCATGATGTCCCCAGTGAAGCCGAATACATTCGCAAATAACAGGATAAGCTTGGAATTGCTCTCGACTAAACCTTGCCACGCTGTTGTGGATATAGTGTACGTCAGTGTTAAGCGCTTCTATTCTGCGAACTGACGCATACCCAAAGGACGAACGAGCAAATGAAAGCGGCGTCATATTTCAATGAGTCTTTAAAAGACCCCTCCCCATCTGTTCCCTTCGAACGTGTATACGGAACGACTATCATGAAATACTTCACAGCTGTGAGTCGAGGTCGTAGTGGTCCACACGTGATTTTTTTAAAATGAAACTTCTCTTCTAGCCCGATCTTCATCAAAGAAGAGACGTACGTTTTCCATAATAGTTAGCTCTCATGGTGTGCTGACCTGTAAACCGCACGTCCATTCGGATGGCTAGGTTTGGGCTCGAGGTATTGCTGGGTGGCTGGACGTCGGGGGAGAAGAGGGCTTACATAAGAGTATGGAGCCTTGCTTTATTTCGTTTAAAACGCTAACTAATACCTACGGGAAGTCTATCCTTGGTCCGAGCGCTTGGAGCCATCGAAACAAATCACCGTCTGCGATATAGGAGCAGGAAACGGGCACGTAACGCTCGACCTTCTACGTGCGTTCGAGGACCAGCCCATTCGGGCGGTTGTCCAGGATTTACCACCCACTCTTGACTTAAGCAGAGAGGTAAGAGTAAAAACATATGGAGGGGGTGACTGTTTTTCCTGACGAGCTTGGGTGCGATTGCTTATAGTTCTGGGGGAAAAACTATCCCAAAGCGTTGCAGGAGTCGCGCGTTAACTTCGTTCCGATTAACTTCTTTGATGATACCCCCGTGGAAGGCTGTGACTATTACTATGTACGTTCTTTTCGCGGATCTACATGAGCTATATTCTGACTTATATTAAAGATGCGCTTCTGCTTGTGAGTAAATCCCTTAACAAAAGAAGAAGGGATGATCCTCTTACTGTAACCCCTTTCGCTTCCGCTTTCAGGCATAACTGGTCGGATGAACTGTTCGTAAAGATACTGGGCAACGTAGCAAAAGCTATGCAGAAAAAGGCGGACAGCAGACTTCTTATCCGTATGCAATTCAGTCCCTGCTTCTATAAAACTACTCAATGGATTCGATTGGAGCACAGATGATATAGTTCTCGATCATCCCGTCAAAGACGCAGACGATGCGAGTTTGAATGACAACATCGCGCCTGAGCCTCTGCTTCCGAACTATGGCTCGAGCAGGTTCCAGGAGTACGCGGGAGACCTGAACATGATGATTCTCATGGACGCGAAGGAGCGGTCTTTGAAGGAAATGGTCACCCTTGCGTACGTATCCCATTTTTCATACAGTTGTGATTCTGAAGCAGTGCTCCTGCGTCTTCTAGAACGCGTGCTGGGCTTACCTTCGATCGCATTCACCGATCAGTCAATACATCCATTGTCGAGTTCAAGCTTGCGTAAACGTCGGTATCCCGCCAGGGCCGCCTGCAAATCCGCTTTCCTCGTGGATCATACAGTAGATGTATTCACTACAATGTATCATAATATTATCCCCGTACATCTTCTCGAATGGGCCATACGTGTATGGCTTCGCGCAAGGTACCCGCCGAGATGCAAAGATTAGAAAAATGCACACAGCACTCGAAATCACCGCCTGTTGATCCGGAGAGGGCGGAGAGGCACGAAAAAGTTGTGATGCATAGCAGAAAAATAATGGAAGCACGGGGAGCGGAGGGAGTAGTGGATAGTACGCCCTGGATACTCTTGGGATGTACAGTACTAAGTCATAGTCTGCTCAGACCAACCGGCGGAAATTCACATTGGATACGTTCCCGGGCCCGAGCTTGTCCAGATGCAGACGCCGATCGCTGCGGACTTTTAAATTGCGATCACATCTCACCGCGTGGCTTCCACGGGTTTCGTTGGCGACTCAGAGTCCGATCATTAAGTTCTTCAATTTTACCGGTATGGGTATGTACTTTCAGCCGTGAATTCCGAGATCTTATCGAAAAATCCCAAGCTCGGATCACTGTCGTGCGGTGTTCCCGGGTCTAACCAGACTGCTAGTCTGCTCGCCGCTGCCCGCTAAAAAATCATAGGGACTTATCTCGAGCTGCTCCACACAGGCTTTGGGTCTTGGGACTCAGTGACAACCGAGCAACTCGTAAGCCGTATCTTTTCGCGAAAATGAGCGGCAAATTGATTATCATTTGATGACGCCCATAGAAACATGCAGCGCCGGGGCTGCGTGCAATAACGTGCTTATGGTCTCGGTAATAGCGCTTACGTGGCTGGGAAGAATCACCACAGAGGCTGTGAGTCCCCGCCGACTAGCTAGTTCTCAATTTACATCTTTCCAGGAATCCTTACCAGCCCCCACCCGCCCAGTATGCGCCTACACTTTGTCGTCGTCGGTGGAGGCCTCGGTGGGCTCTCGGCTGCCGTGCAGCTGTCCCGAGTCGGACACTCCGTAACCGTTCTTGAAGCTATGGACGAAACACAAGACACAGGCGCTGGAATAAACGTACCGCCGAACTCTGCGCGGATTCTCATAAACCTCGGCCTGGGCGACCTGCTACGAGACTTTGGCGTGTATCCAAATGCCGTAGTGTATCGTCGATGTCGGTGATCTCGCTCCATACGCCCAGTCTTACTGACCCTGATCTCCGCCCCTTATCTTCCGCCCTGACAGACGACGACGGCAAAGTGCTCGCGCGGTATAGCACAGAGGAGATCCAGAAGAACCATGGCGCACCGTATTACAATATTCATGTGAGCTTCTTTTCTTCGCGTATGGTCCAGTGGTTTATTCGCCTTTGCAGAGAGGACATCTTGCTCGTGGCCTTATTAGTCTGGCCCAGCAGTACAAAGATACGAAAATCCGATTCAGCAGTCAGGTTGCCTCCATCGACCCTGGGGACGGCGTCGATCTAAAGCCCTCCGTAACTCTCTCCAGTGGGGAGAAGATTGAAGGAGATATTATCATCGGAGCGGACGGTATTCGCTCGCTTGTCCGCGAAGTGGTCACTGGGAGCAATGACCGACCTCTCAATACGGGAGACGCTGCCTTCCGGTATGTGACTGTACACCTCCAATGGAACAAGCCGTCTGACGATGGACAATGCTCAGATCTCTAATCCCTACCGACCTCATGTCCGCAGATCCCGACTTAGCTCCTCTTGTCACCGACCATGAAGTAACGGTGTGGCTAGGACCCGGTAGACATATCGTTGCTTACTGCATAGTACGTCTGCAGCCGCTGGGAAAGCAAATTCGATATAGTACTGATCACCTGGAACAAACAGAACGGGAAGAGGGAGTATCATATGGCTCTTGCCCGTGCGGACGAGGAATCCCTAAAATCGACAGAGTCCTGGATAGTGGAGACGAGTCCAGAGGTGATGCGGGAGGGCTTCGAGGGGTGGGAGACAAGGTACGCTCTGTCGGAAGAGACGAGGGCCCGGAAGTTGACTGTTTCCTTTTCGTAGGGTCACTAAATTGTTGGACCTCGTCCAGGTCGCGAACAAACGGAAGCTCGTCGACCGTCTTCCCTTCGACAACTGGGTGCACCCATCCGGACGCGTTTTCCTGCTTGGCGATGCTTGTCATCCAATGCTGGTACGTGGATTCCCATCCATGCCACCTCCAGCTACTTTGACTCGTCCACGCCTCTACGCCACATTCTAACATGATGACCCTCTAGCCATATCGCGCTCAGGGTGCAGCCATGGCGGTACGTGTGCCACGCTCTTCCCCCCCCCAATCTGTTTCATCCTAAGAATAAACACCGAATCACGCAGATGGAGGACGCGGCGACCCTCGGCGTCCTCTTCTCACAGATATCGTCCCTTGCGGAAATCAGCGAGTTAGGGGAGGCTTACCAGAAACTGCGCGTGCCGCGCTGCGCCCAGGCGCAGAACGCGTCTCGCGTGAACCGCCAGGTATTCCATATGCCGGATGGTGAGGCCCAGATAGCTCGCGACCTGCAGCTTGCAACGGCGAACCCGATCTCCGTGCAGGAAGATAATAGTGCTACGTTTGACTATGACGCCGTCGCTGTTGCGACTGCTTGGCTTGCCAGTCGCGGGACAACGACTGAATAGCTTTAAGACGCGGCATCGGTCTGTGTGCGGAAATCCAATGAATTGCTGAGAAGACTCTGCACGCCATGTATGATACTGTATTGACTATCATGTTTAAGGTCTTAATTAATGGCACGACTGCATAGCTCAATGAAATGAACTCCACATTAACTGCGGATATGATAGCGAGTCGGGCTCGAGCCATAAGGAGAGTCACATTGTCGCCAAGGCGTACACGTTGCTCGTATCTGACGACAATCGTTTCACGACTGCGCAGATGACCAGACGCGAGCTGTTTAGTGGAACTTCCCGCCTTTTCGGCTCCGGGATGTACATATTATGTTTGATAAGTACCCACTCGGAAGGTACCCTACTTTTAAATTCATATTGCTTGTGACGTTCACGGAAAACAGGAAAAGCAAGTTGGATAATTCAAATTGCTGCACTCATTACAACATAGGCACAATAGAACATTTCTAGGTATCACCATCGTACAAATTGCAATACATTCCGGAACGCCTCGCCAGATGCCGTCACGCGCATGACTTCTCTATTCATTTTCTCAAACTCATGGATACTGAAGAGAATGCCGGCGCGAGATAGTCGAAGCGCGGCGCTGGCCATATAGACCACTTGTTATCCTAAGACAATGTTATCTGCGATCCCCGCTTTCTGCGCGTGAACAATGCGCTCGCTTTTGCCCCTCATCATGGGGCTCAAACGGCCGCTATGCCAATTAAGCCCCAAATGTGCTCCGCTACTGTTCTGTCTGATCCCGGATACAATCTTATATCACGCTTTGACGTAGTACTTTTCCGGTTCTGGCAATCGAGCGTAAGGGGAAGAAGTACAGAACCCAATGTATTTAGCACGTGTCGGTCCGAGTCGGGCACAGAGTCGAACAATCACCAGTTCGGGAGGCTAAATGGCCGTCTGATGCAGAACTGACGAAGAAGTAATTGATATGGATATGGAACTTCTCGACCTGTGATCAAAGCTCTTAGTATTGGAAGGGTGCCTTGGAACACACTAAGTAGCCTCGAGAAATTGAATTGAAAGAAGTTGTAGTAGCTACCCTATCGTAGATATATTACGTAAGCATTCGAGGCACTACGCGACACAAAATAACGCGCTGACCGTGGGCCGTGCGGTAGCTGTACGGTATACAGCGCGTCGCACTCCCGGCCAGTGTCTTAAGGCACCTAAGCACAGACCTCCTGTCTCACATACACGCGTGTGTACAATGCATTGATCTTCGCGCCAGTCCGAACACTGATCGGATCCGCAAAAATCGACCTTATATGGCAACTAAACGCCGATCACGCGATGTACAGTGCACCTCAGACCTTGATTCTTCAATATTAATCTTGTCCTGCTGGCCCAACAGCTTCTAATTGAGCTCCAGAGGCTGATATACCCCGTTCGCCCGGGGAAGACGAGGAAGGCTCGCTTGCGAACACGGATGACGAGTTAGTCCTGCTCGCCTTGATGGCCCTGACGACGAAGTTCTTTAAAGATAAGTTATGGTAATTCGAAGTTTATTATTGGACAATACAATCCGCGGAGATCTGCAGGCCAAGCTGCTAGTTAAACTGTAGCTCAAGCCATAACACGAGTATAATCGGCCATAATTCCGGCGAAAATTAGCGGCCCTAGGTAGAACGCATTGTTCTTGAAGTTCTCTGAAGGCAATATACGGTTAAGAATACGGAATTGGATACAACACAGGCTACACTCACCCCAACAGCTCTTAGTAGAGTTGACGTCGAGAATGGCGAGCTGGTAAATGAGTTGCACGGCCGTGCCGAAGACGCAAATAGCGAAGTATGGCGTGCCGTGGCCGTTCGCGACGCCAGCATAGTACAGGAACAGGACGAAACCAGCATCAAAGAAGGCCGCGGCCGCCCAAACATGGTCACCGAAGAACAGGGAGGTCGACCAGATGCCAACCTTAATGTCGTCCTTCCTGTCCTGGCAACCGTATACGGTATCTGTGTGTGAAGTCAGCTTTCTGAGGTCGGCCCGGGTAGTAGCTGGGAGAGTTCTCTGACCATACATCATCGTCCAGCTGCGGATTGGTGTAATCAGTGATGAGGAATGGGCGAGCGAGCGAATAGGACTTACCACCACATCCCGGCGATCATAAGCCCGATCACATTGGGTATATTGGGGAAGGCAGGGTCGAGCTGAAACCAGGACAACGCAAATCCGATATTAACAGCGATGCCCAGCCATGCCTGGGGCCAGTACGAGAACCTCTTGATGAGGGGATAGATACTTAATCTGAGGAACGGTCACAAACAGTTTCGTATTTGCAAGAATGAATGGTACGAACAATGGAATCATCTCAATCATGGACGTCCAAAACCTGTATATTATTACTGTGTCAGCGTAGACTTCGTTAACCGAAGTATGGACGCACACGAGACTGTTGTAAGTAGCAAAGAATACAGCGCCGAGGACGAATTGGAACACGAGGAATGCCGTAGCGGAGAAGACAGAGACCTTCCCGCATGCTACGGGCCTGCTCTTCGTGCGTTCTAGTAAGCTGTCAGTCAAGCCCGTAAGGACGGTATTCACAAAAGGTCACTCACCGACTGCAGCGTCGAAGTTTCGGTCGAAAATATCATTAACAGTACAGGCTGAGCTTCTGAGGATAAACGCCCCGAACACAGTCTTGAGAAGAAGGATCGCGAGCTCGTCGAAAGGAACTTTCTTTGCGTACGCCACCATGGCGAGACCCCAGACTAGTCATCGGAGGTGAGAAAAGGAAGCAGCAACATTCAAAGGATGACACGTACCCATGGGCCAGAAGAAGAGCAACCCGCCCGCGGGCTGTAACAGAAGAGCGTGGAATCACGTTCATTGTCAGCTCCGTCTTTCGTCCGAAAACGAAACAGAGTGAAAAAGTGCATGCCTTGTGGATACGTGTCAACTCAGCGTAAGGGCGAATCATCTCCGAGAGCGACGTAGAGGCGATGTGTACACTTCCCTTCGAGCTGCGGTGGACCATGGTAGGAGTGTTCAGTGTCTTCTGGGTGGAGTCTTATAGGCGCGTACCCGGGCGTCAAAAGAGTTGTGCGAGGGCGGTCGGTTTAAGTAAACAAGAAAGGGGCAGCGCGCACGGAGGCAAGCGGTGAACGGGCGGCGGCCTGCGGTCGACGCTCGAAGTTTGAAGTCGGTACAGCTGGCCGGAGCGGTAAGCAAAGACCCTACCAAAAGATCTTTCTGATCGGAAATTCAATGGGGCGCGCACACAGCTTCTACTTATCGCCCATTCTTGATTACGCGCGTTAGTTGGGTAATATCGACATAAGGAGAGAGGGGAGAAAAAAAAGAAGGCTGTTCATCTCCACTCGTCCGGGCATGTTGAAAGCACGCGTGAACGCTGGAAACCTTATTCGTTCGGCCTTGCAAGCGACCTGATATGGAGGGCCGGAATAGCTGAACATCTATCGGCTGTTTAGTGTAGGGATCCCGATTCGCAGGAGCCGAGGGCCACGAGACTACAGGGCAACCAACTGAGGCCGGTCCTCGACATGTTGCATGTTCGTCAGCGGCCTCAGCCAGTAAAACCATGCTGGGGGACGATTACTCGAGGTTTCGCAATCACCGGTTTCTCCGGAAGTTCAGCGCCCAGTGCACCCTAGCCTATCGCTTTGATCACGAACGGTCCCCCAGCGTCGTTTGTGGCGAGAACAGCGCACTAGGTCTAAATGGTTGCGTATCGCGAGTGTATTGAGGTCGGTCGATGTTTTGGATTTGTGGAAGTCGCTGAGAGAAAAGTCCAGCGGGTTTGCACGGTCGTCGCTTAGTTACCCGGCCTGGATGTGACCGCAGTGCGTGACTTGAGGTCAAAGCTTACTCCGAGAATAGTTTTTTATTTATTTATTTTTATTTTTATTTTTATTTTTATTATAATCAGCATTTATATCCCGCTACAGCTAAAAAGCAAGACGCGGCGCCGCGACAATAGGGGGTACTACCATCCTAGGCTAAATAGCGTGTCCGAGAGAATATATAGACTAATAGATGTTTGGTAGTGGGCGTTTTCTGAGTTTATGATGTGTTTTTGTCAAAGAAGGGATAACCGAACCGACTGGGATGTGAGGAAGAACGAATTAAAAGAAGCGAAATTGGAACAATTGCTTGCAACGGCTAAAGTGGATACTTGCAGAGCCACTGACCGACGAGTCGGTACACGGTTGGTCGTCCTACCGGGGTCGATTGTGTTTCGCTGAAGTGTTGATAGGGATATTCCCCTCCCTAGTGTTTATACTCCACGTGAGTGAATCGTTGTCGTTTCTAAGACAAATAGGTCGTCCATGTTGGGACCTGGCTGCTAAAACTGTATGCCAATGGGTTTGCCCATGCACCTTGGTTAATTGCAGTATCGCAGGTGGGATTCGACGAAAAGCCTCGTGGGTAGTGCCTCGCTTGGATGAGGGCACGTTGGTGTCTGCGTCAGTGTTCTGGGGTTGCGCCGGCCCGATCTTCTCCTCCTTTTGATTTAGGTCCGAAGTCCAAATGTAAAATTAGACGGCCTCATGTATGCAGCATGTCGAACTGAATGATGTGTAGAGTAGAGAGTCGCTATGGCCCTTGTGAGGTCCTCAACAATCCCTAGCTTTCCACCAGGCCAAGATTTGAAGTTGGAGTTTTAGATGAGGGGTAATGAACGTGTAATACCCTTTGAGAGCGACAAAGAGCAAGTTGGAAGAAGAAAAAGACTTTGTGTCAGAGGCCTCGATGTTGCAAGTAGCCCAACCGGTATCTGGTGTAGTCACTGTGTCTACTGGCCACTCTGCACGAAGGAGAGGATGCAAAGATCCTCTGTATGTGGTGCAGAGAGGGAGTGTCAAAGACATCCCTCTGTGTGTAGTGAGCCAGCGACATTCAGGACCGTGGGAAACCACCGAGATGGTGGTGGTACGAGACCAAGGAGGATGCTCCGAGAATAGTGATTGCTACAAGTGCTGCTAATTTACATTTCTAAGCACTTTCACCAGCTCAGTACACCCTTGGAAAAACATGGGGCCATTTCTCCTTAAACATAAAAAAGCAGCGCTTTTTGAAACGATGTTTTGGTAGTGGACTGAGATGTCACGTGTACATACGTCACGTGGTTAGCCGAGAATGAGGACGCACGTGGAAATCATCTTCCATACTCGGTTGGCAACTTTGATTGCATCCGGGCAGGGTGGTGTGTCATCCTTGACACAACATGCCACATTCCCAGCCTAAAGTCAAAGTTAAACAAGCGTGTCCGCGGAAGGGTCGGAATATATGCTAGAAATCTACATTAATTATGCGAGAATCTGACTTCTAGGAACATACGATCCATACGCGAGAGCTATCTATCTCTCTATGGAACGATTTTAAGTTATCCCGGTGCTAAACCGTAATTTATCTCGAATTTCTCTGGGGAAAACATTGATAAGTAGAGGAAGTGGCATGTACCCGAATGATATCATTCCGAGAACTTGCACTTGACTTTTTTTTCCCGAATACGTGCTTGCCGCGAGAATTCGACCCCGCACCGATGCGGTGGGGCAAGCCAGAAGGCGTTGCCAGTGTGCTGGCAGTATGCGGGACGGACTCGGCTCCGACGGCGAGCGGACCGGGCAGAACATTTCCCCCGCATCATACTGCCCCGCCCCCCATCATCATCATACCTGTAGTCTACGGGGCACTCTCTCCATCTGGGCACTGCCATAGACGAATTTACGACGACAGATCATAAGTCGCACGTTCCGGTATCATGTGTGCACCGTGCACCAGACTCCAGCGATCAAGCCTATGACCTACTGTATCGGCCTGGTGGAGATCTTAATATGATAGGAGGAGTTTACGCGTTATTGACGGAGCTCGGAGGGGGTGCAGGTCAGATCATGAATGTGGAGTTATTCGAACGAATTGCACATGAAGCGTTTTTTTTTTGCTTTTTCTAGTTAGCTTCTCAAATGGAGATAGCGGAGAGAGGCCAATCAAAATTCGAGTCCTGTTGTACGGATCGATTCGACTGGATTATAATTGCTTCATACTTAGTAAATATATTTACTTGCTATAATTTCCACTGACGATCAACTGTCCAAAAGATGATCGGCCAATCTAATCATTATTTACGATTAAAACTTCCAATCTAAAAAAGGCGGAAATGCACCCTGCCGTTTAGCTATGATGTGATCATTGATTGATTGATCGCTATTAACGGGAATCGAAAAGGCCGTGTACGGGGTGTACCGCTTAGATCGGGCTGCTCAATATTAATGCTGTGTAACAAAGCGTAGCGGCGCGGCGCAGCAGGCGCCCAAAAGATCGTAATGATGGATCGTGGATATGTTCAAGTTTGCGTTTATTACAACTACGCGACAGACACAGGCGGAGAGATTACATACACACAACAGCAAGATGGGAAGACACTACAGTATGTACTTAGGTGCATATCCAATAACGATAGCCCGAAACCGATTACGCATCCCCCGTCGGGAAAAAGAGTCCTCGAAGGAAGAATAATTTTAAAGATAATAAAGTGCGGGGGAGGTAGAGTGAAGTGATGTGAGACACAGTTGCCAAAAAAAAATGTCATGAAGGAGCGTCAAGAAAACGAAAGGGAGCGAGCCAAATAAAATAAAAGAACGAAAGAGAGAACCACAACGCAGTGGCTTTACCGCGCAATCATACCCGGACGGCGGACAGGCAACTCGTACTCATTAGAGTAGTCGAACGTTGAACGGCCCTTGTAGCTGCGGTACGCGGTGGAGTGCACCGAGCCGGTGCTGCTGCCGGTGCCCTCAAATTCGTTTCCGATGTTTCCGAGCAAGTTCGCCTCCCAGGCTGGCGGCGCGGCCTCGAAGCCTGAGGAGTACTCCACCTTCGCGTCCGCTGTCTCTGTGGTCGCGGCCGCCTTAAGGTTCAGGATGAGCCGCGCAGTCATCAGACTGTTGATCCTAAGGGCGGGAAGTCCGGCGTCAGAGAAAGCTGGGCTTTGTTTGTGGGAAGTACTTACATAACCCCGAAGTCTGCGTTTGATGCCTTTATGTCTTGCTGTTAGGGAGAAAATGGATCAGTTATCTGTGGACGTCGGGCAGGGGCGAATGCAAGAGTGCTCACAGCTGCCGTCTATAGGAAAATATGAATCAGTACAAAGCACGCATTTCACGATAGAAGGGGCAGACGTACCAAGTACATAAGCACAGTCGTAAGGTTAGCCCCGAACATAACAAGGAAATATATTATGCCTAACCGAAGCCACAGAGTTTCAGTTACGGTTCCCTTTTACACAGCAACAAAACAAACGACGGGCTGCGCCGGAGAAATGTGTACTCACCGTCCTTGATAATCACCCTCCAGATGTGCGTATGCGAGAACCCTCCCGAGGTCCTGAACGCTGTGTACGACCGGTAGATTGTCAGCCCAAGGACAACCGCGTCTGCTCACAAGGGGAAAGAAAGGACGTGCGGGTAAGCGATTTATTATTATCCGGGTACGCCACGGGGTCCACTCACCCGTGCACAGCTCGGTAACCCAGTAGATGATGAACTTTCCCGCGCTGAAACAATGCTGAGTCAGCAGGGAAGCGGGGAAAGAGGAAAAAGGGGGTAGCGGCGTTATTTGCGCGCGTGAGACTTACTTCTCTGGGGAAACGGACAGAACGCACGCCACGAACCCAGGGGGAAGAGTGACTGCTTGTCCCCATACGATAGTGGTGAACTAAACGGGAGGGAAGGGTGGATACAGTTCAGCCCTTGCATCAGAGCGCGCGCGGGAGAGTGAAACGCACCAATTTGACAACGACCTCTACGATCAGGAAGAGTGCGATCACGCCGGCAACCTTGAGACTCCTGTTATAGATACAGTACGTCCGGAGAATGAAAATCGCTGGAGAAGGGGAAGAAGGAGAAGCCAGGCGTGAGTTCGCAGCGAGAAGGCGGGCGGAGGGTGGAGGTTCCCCTCCGCTTCTTAGGATTAAAAATAGATATCGACGCACATCCGATCACAATGCGCTGGAAGGTGGCGATATAACCTGGGTACCTGAAATACCTTTCGCAGCTGTGGGGGAGATGGCATTAGAAGGGACCGAGGGGGGGGGAAGTGTAGGGTGGATCCGAACGTACACCTGGAGAACGCAGGAGGAAGTTTAATACACAACTCCATTCCTTCATAGAGGGGAAAAAACTCACAGCTCCCACGAATGCCGGATCCTGGAAGCCTGTCGGTGGAAAGCAGGTAAGCTCAGGATATGCGTTACGGTTGCAGCTGGGACGTACTGAATATGGTTGGTATTACGGCGAGGAAGAAAACCCAACGGTTCTGAGCGAGGGTAAAACAATGTTTATTAGCTGTGAGCCAGTGGCGACCTGGGGGAAAGCGTACACAAAACCACAAGACTGAAAGTCCAGAGAATTTCTTCTTCCATACTTTCTCGACCTCGCGGTCGAGGGTGAGGAAGATGTCGTATGTTAACATGACTGTAGAGAGAGCAGTGAGTATGAAGTGGCGGCGGGGGATCGGAGTGGGATAAGACGTACCGAACGAGCACAGAGCATAGTATTTGTCGCCTTGGCTAAGGTAGGTTGAGCAGTCAGAAGCCCGATGCACATTGTAGAAAGGCCAGCGTGGACATACAGATGTTTGGCGGCGGTGATGAGCGCTGGGGTGACTATGGAGGAAGACATGACGGGTGAACCTCGCAGAGGTGCCGAGGACTTGGTGTACAGAAGGCTTTATAACGAAACGCATTGCTGGAGCACCGCAAGGAGATTAGGTGAGAACCATCAGTTGGGCCATCAACGAAGGCATCAATGCGCACCGCACTGCTACGCCTTCCCCGCCGACGATCTGTCACACTAAACTATATTATTCACGTGCTCCCGAATGCGGAGGCTATCGAAATCGCAGTGGGGGATAGATGTGCTGTTTGGGCTAGCCGTGCGAAGGCCCAGTCTTCGCCCAATTTCCTACCTCTTTTCCATAGGACGTCTGGGAGTGGACAAGGTTCTCGAAGAGCGGCCAAGCCACTTTGTGCAAGCCGGCGGTCCCGGAGTATATGCTACGATAAGTGTTTTTTCCTTTTCTTTCCAAGACCCAATAGAGTCCGGATATGAATCTTCTCGGGCAAAACTGCAGGTGAGCGAAGGTTTGGGTCACGGACTCACGGTAGCGCCAGTGGTGCCAGTGCGAAGTGAAGATCGCTCTCGCTTTGTTCCGACCCTGACCGTCCGGCGTGACGCGTGACGCTTTGCCTCGCTGTCCTGAGCTCTCATCTCCCTTTCTCCTCCGACCCGTCCTCAACGACTTGTGTCTGGACCTTGCAGGCACCGTCCATCATCTATCCAGGTCCAATATACTCACGAAACCCCAGTTGCAGTCTCGGGGTCGCCGGACTCTCACGACGGTTGATGCTTTGCTATTCTCCCTCGACGATATGCGTGCGGCTCGCCCGCACCGGTTAGCCTGTGTGCGATCGTCAATCGCAAGTTGCCAAATGACGACCTTCGTGATGTGGATCGCATGATCATCTAAGCTACGACTCTGGGGGCGGCTACGGGCTCGGCTAGATGCGTGCGTAAAAACTTATCGGCCATCTCCAGGTCTACCGTTGAAGGGCTGATTTCTCGAGCGATATCTTAACCCCGAGCTGGTCCTGCGTCTGTTCCGTGTGCAAAAACGTCCGTTCTTCAATTCCCTATAATGATATCGGCTCCCGGCTCATCAAGTTCTGGTCCTCAGAAACTACCATTATCCATCATCAAACCCTGTCTGGGTGAGCTCGGACCGTTGTTACGAGGCTTCTCTAAGGACCATGTGAGCTCCACGCGCGCACGCGCCATTTCTCATGGCGCTTGCTACCACACCGTCGCAGTCGTTTTCGATACGCGTCTCTGTGCCTCGTGATGCTGATCTACGTTGTGTGTTTCAGTACGCGGTCGTATATTTTTCCCCGCGAAATTCTATCTATTTTGCAATGAAGCAGCGCTTTGCTTAGAAATAGCCACCTCGGTTATCACTGGTGCGGTCGGTGACGGCACGCAGGACAGTCTGAATGAAGAAAAAGTGATGAGAGTGACTGATGAGTATTACGATTTGTTTCGGCGAGTGCGATCAGGGAGTAAGTCGACGGCCTCGCCGGACTTGCAGTTGGGATGGGTTGAGCGACTCTCACGAGTGATTGAGACGGTGTCTGTGTGTTTCTTCGCGAAGACTAGCGATGTCCTTCTCTTCGTCAGTACATCAAGCTGTGTAAATGGGCGTCGACGGTGTCTTAAACAGCCTCGTGTTCATTTCTCTCGTTTACCCCACGCCCCCGAACGGCTCTTGTTATTTCAGTCTACTATTGATCTCCGAGTCGCACAGCGCTTGCTATCCGCTTTAGAACCTCTATCAGATGCAGAAGCCTCCATGCTACTTAGCAATACTTATAAAATGATGACGCCAAGTCGCAGCTCCTGCCTCAACCCATCAATTGTTATCATCGTCCCTACTACACCATGGCCAGCGACTTGAAAGCCCTGCGCGACATCATCTCGTCCTCCGTCGACAAGATCGTCGACGTCTGCGAGTCCACTAAGAAAGACTTCCCCTCGCTCGACCAGCCCATCCAGTTCTCCGAGTTCACCCCGGATGGTATCCGCAACCACCCCGAAGTCGCAGACAACGTCGGCCTCATCGTCGCCGCCGCGTTCCAGCTCATCGCGACCGTCCAGCCCCCCGCCAGCACGCTTACGACGGCAGCGTTCAGGGTGAGTCCAATTGAGTCGCCTGCCTAGCAAACGATGATTAACGTTGTTCTTGCGCCAGTTCTCGCTGCCGGTCGCTCTCGGCATCGCTGAAGCGACGAACGTCGCGGAAATCATTAGACCTGCAGGGCCGAAGGTCAGTCTGGCGGGCTGATCCTTTCCCACGTCCAGACTCGCTTGACCCCTCGAGATCTCGCGCATACTGATGACCCCCGTGTTTTCATCTAGGGAATGCACATCAAGGATATCGCATCGAAGAGCGGCGTCGACCCGAAGAAACTCGGTGAGCGGATAGCTCCCGCCCGGCGAACAAGATAAGGGATCGGACTAACGCGCGTTTTTGATGCTCCAGCTCGCGTACTGCGTTTCCTCGCTACGAATCACTGGTTCCGCGAGGTCTCTCCTGATGTGTTCGCGACCAATCTGCTGTCGTCCCTCCTCGACACTGGAAAGGAAGTGACAGCGGACTTGTGCGTGTAACCCCGCATCATACTCGTGATAATGACGCTCCTGCTTACACCTTATGGACAGCGCCGCAACTAAACACAAGGACTCTCCGGGGCTCGCCGCCATTGCCGGCTACGCGTACGTGCCACTCATATGCATACATCCCGTGATCATACGCATATTCTGAACGAATTTTCACCCCTGCAGAGCGGACGAATGCCTGAAGGCCGCCGTGTACATGCAGGATGTCATGCTGGACCCCGCGACGGCGTTTAGCGAGGAAGTCAACGAGACTGGTTTCCAGAAGGCCGTGGGCACGACAAAGTCGCAGTGGGAGTATTACGACTCGCCGGAGGGCGCCAAGCGCCGCGAGCGGTTCGGCGTGGCAATGTCCGGCGCGAGCAAGCTGCACCCGCCGCAGGCCGTTCTTTCAGGTTCGTGTTTTCTTTTTCACTTCGGCTCTAGCCGGCCGGCCGGCTGGTTGCTGATCCTGGTTGTTGATCGCTGATTGCTGGTGTTTCTGGAACAGGCTTCGACTGGTCAAGTGTGCCTAAGGATGGTCTCGTCGTTGATGTTGGTGGCAGCACCGGTCACGTCAGCTTGGAAATCGCAAAGGCATTCCCCGCGTTGAACATTGTTGTCGAGGACCGTCCGGCAGTCGTCAAAGAGGCAAAGGACGTGAGTATCTGCATACCTCGCCTCGAAGCCTCCGTGTTCACGTTTTGTCTTTCGCAGTACTGGCAAGCGAACCTCCCAGCCCACGTTACAGCAGGCAAAGTACACTTCATCGGTCCGTACCCACCTGTACCCTTCCCATAATGCCGAATTCACTGACAGACCTTTCCGCGTGACAGGCTTGGACTTCTTCGAGGCCCAGCCTAAGCTGCCTGCGACGCCCGACGTATTCCTGATGCGCACGGTTCTGCACGACTGGTCGGACAAGTACTCCATCAAGATCTTGCGCAACCTGCGCGCGGCGGCCGGCGCGCAAACACGGCTCGTGCTTGTGGACAGTATCATCGACTACGCGTGCGCCGCGCCGAACCAGGTAGCGCTAACCGGCGCAAGCCCGGCCCCTGCCCCGCCCGCCCCGCTCCTCCCGAATATGGGCGGAGCGAACTTGCTGTCGTATGAGGTTGACCTTGTGGTGCGTCTGGTCTTCCATTCTACCCTTCGTCTTCGCTACTTGGTTGGCCGGGCGCTGATTTGGATTTTTTTTTGTTGGTGATGATGTAGATGCTGAGCAGCTTGAACTCCGCGGAGCGCACGATAGATGGGTACATCAGTATCATTGAGGAGGGAGGCTGGAAGCTCCTTGAGGTGCGCAAGAACCCGGGCAGCAAGATCTGGTGGCCCAGCCTCGTCTGTGTCCCGGCGTAGAAACCAGAAACGTAAACGCGAACGTAGACGCGCGCGTATCGTGCGCTAGGCGCGAAACTGTGACGCGCCGCGTGGCTGACGCCTAGTATTCCAAGCAAGAGGAGAATGGGAATCAACTCTGTCATTTTTTTACTTTGTTCCTTTTCTGTCTGTATGCGCTTTTTTTGTGCAAAAATAAGTAGGTGTAAAAATTTCTTGGATATGTAGGCGCGTGTAATTGTAGGTAGTACGTATATAGATATGCTTGGAACGGAATACATAAACGGTGCTCAACGACTAGCGTATGTGCGTGTTCACCGGGATGCCCGGTGACTTTACTATATTTCAAATTAAGTTCTATGGAAGAATAACCGTATCAGTCCTGTAGAAATTTAACGCGATTGTATACTGCTCACCGCGGGCTATGAAAAATGAGCGAATGTCTCCACTCTTATACGTAGCTGTGCTGTAATTGTTGGAAAGTCATGAGACCTCTCGCACAACCTAATTTTGAAATTTATGCAAAGTGGACGGCTTTTATCGTAACGTATTTCCTCCCGGGCAACCTTCTCGTGTTCCGAATATGCACGTAAGCATTCTGGTTCTTCGCATTTAGAACAAAATTCGGCTATGCGCCCACTTCTTCCGCCTCTGGTTCCGCTCCTACCCAGTCAGATTGTATATATTGTATATGCGTACGCGCGTGTATGCGGAACCAGCGTTTCTAATTTATTAGTTCACCGGACCACTGGTGGCAAGTCCGCGCGAGGCCGGAGGGGTCACTTCTGCGCATGCAAGAGCAGTAAAGACGTGAGCTACTGTACGGTTACTAAGTTCGGTCTGGACTCTGGACTTCAGGCTCTAGACTCCGGCTGTATGGGTTATGATTTATGTGTTAGATGGGCGCGCTCTCGGGCCCCGGGCCAGTAGCGCAGGAGAAGCGTGTTTGAAATGAAAGTATTAATATTAATTGATAAATTGATCGACGTAGCCCATAAAGAGTTTAATATGTCAATTGAGATTGTTCCGATAACTGGTGCTTTACTGGAGTAGTCTGTCTGGGTAAGTAGCTCTCAGGTTTTCGCGCGGTGATACGGGGCGCTGGAGGGTTGATTGCTATTAGCTCTTGATGTGCGCACAGCGGCCGAGCACGCCGGCGCGGTGTTGGTGGCTATTAGGTTTGCTGCGCCTCAAGGTTGCCGATTGCGATTGCGTTCAACTACTGAATGTCTATCGCCGCTAGTTTTGTCTCTGTAGGCGCCAGGGCGCGTAGCGCCTCCTAGCGCGGGCGCCGCACCATCAGTCCCGAGCCGGGGGCTGTATACAACGCTTGGCGGTCTGTTCTGTGATCTGGCTACAATGCGAGACGGTCAGGAGCGCCGTGCTGTGCCGCTACGGGGATACACGGGCGGAGGAGACTCTCCGAAGTCGGAGACGCGTCGAGCTATCCGCGCTAGTCCTCTCGAGATGATATCAAGCTCGGACGCGGAATCCATGCTTCTGTGCAAGCCTAGTCGTCATTGCACAACGCCCATGAAGCGTGGGCTGCTACGACTACAAGAATTTGTATTGCGGGTTTACGTGCCTGGACACGGGGCTCCCCTCTTTTTTACCTTCTTGTAGTATGGCGGCGGTGTCTTCGGGAACGCCTTCACGCGCGTATATTTGAAGACCGCCTTATCGTTGCGGCCCTCGTAGTGGATTGGAACCCCCGGGGCAGAACTGGGGTATTATCTCCAAATAAAGATGCAGCTCGAGTCCGGGGCACCACCTTGCGGATGACCCGGGAACTTAAAAATAAAAACAGTAGGGCCTTGGATATTCGAACCACACACTTGAAGTACGCGCCTGGTCTTCATTTTATAGTGTATTGCTCCACCACGAGCCGGCCAGTCCAAAAAATTTGGCTAGGCCTGCCAATCACAAGACACTTAGCAACTTATTGAAGTAATCACCCGTTTAAGATATTACGGCTGCCATACTTGAGGACTCCGGACACTATCGCGGATTCAACCTGCATCCAAAGCCAAACTTTAGTCCCGAACCCCGCAAGTCTGGGTCTTCCAAAAGAGTACTCCAAGCTCACTGCAATCTTTTTCTGTTGGATTTTAAAACGAAGTTAGAGGCAGGAATATTGTAGCATCGGTGCCACTTCAAGTCGTACTGAAGTATATTCAAACTCAGCATTATAATCAGTTATATCACTGACCATATAGTGTGTCATAACACATTATAATCGATTATGCCAAACCTGTCAGGAAAAGGGGCCCACATTGAAGTTTTTTTGTCCAGCAAGGATCTCGTCAACTAGTACAATTCGCGGTCGACGCCAAAGAGGCGACCAAATTCTGCTTTTGGTTGTACAAATACCGCCAAATACAAATATAGCATAATAAATGCAAACAACTGAATAATTTTCCCCGCAAGCAGTTCCGAGTCTTGCTTGCATCTCTTAAGGAGAGCTAAAAGATGGGATGCGAAAGCTGTTCATCACCATCTGAATATGCTTAGAGATGGATACTTTAACAAAGTTTCCATAGATACATATGTATCACTATTGAGTTCTTTGAAGTGGGTCTTTTTGATGCTATTGCTGGCACCCCCATGGTTCAACATGCATCTGCAACACTGAAAATCCACTCAGTCCCTTTGCATCTATCATCTCACCATTGACTTCTTGAGCAGCAGTTGAGCCATTTCTTTGGCTGGTGGGTTGTTGATACATGGACTTTGTCCTGGACCAGACTGACTGATCGAGTCCTGGGTCATGATTAATCATTTTGGATTTGATTCATGACGGGTGAGGTTGGGATTCAGGAGAGGATGAGGGGTGACCGAAGCCGGGACAGAAGCACGATTGCCAATGGATCATCCAGTGATATTGTCAGTGTCTTGACTTAGAGCCAATTCTAACCCAGTTTCTTGGAGGCTGACGGTGGAATCGGAGCTTCCAGTATCCAGACTCAGTGGTGGGAGCTGACCCCTGACCTGACCCACCTCTGGTTCCCCCTGACCCGGCCCGCTGCTGGCCCTACCCGCAAGTCAGGTCGGGCGTCAATCCGAGGTCAGGGCGGGTCTGACCCGACCCTTGAGAACACTATTCCAGAGTACTTTACCAACCAAAAAAAACCTATCATCAGAAAAAGAGCACTGAGAAAAAGAATAAGGAATCATAAATATAGCCTAACAATGTTCACTATGTGATATATGTTTCTGTTGGCTGCGAGTGGCAGATTTCCAAAATTTCTAGTGAAGTTCTCCAGCTAGCCTTAGTCTTGCTCCTGAAAGATTTATGGTAACCCTATCTATTTTTTTTGATGCCGGAGTATAGGCACATGCGTATGTGACCATAGTATCATGCCTCCACTAAGTCAGAAATGTTTGGAAAAAGGTATTGGACCTTGCCAGCAGATGGTAACTCAACAACTGTTTCAGAGCCTAGTTATCGCTAGCGAAGCGGAGTTTGAAAAATCCCCAAGTTATTGTCACACGCCCTCTGGTCTTGTTCACTTCCCTCCGTCCGCCATGTCCGACACTTCTGTGTACCCTCCACTTCGAATTACTGTGCAGAGTATCGGCACAATATCAGACAGGCAGGCACGTAAGAATATCGACGCGTTTCTGGCAGGCGGCCTCCCCGGAGGTGGTGACTCTGCGGTCCGAACGCGGCTCGAGAAGATGAGCAGTGCGCTGCGGGAAGAGAAAGGTCGGCGATCTGGAGACGCAAAAAAGCGTAACTAACAGGAGAATGGATGCTCTCTGCATGGGTCAGCTTATTGAAATTCGCATTTTTCGTTTCAATTAAATGATTGCGTTTAGGCTCATCGACCCACATGGTTCTTGTATTATTCCGGTTAATTACCCAGGTCAAAAAATTGTCCGTACGTGCAAATCATTCAATGCACTATTATGTCAACGTCATATGCTAAAAACGTCATGATAGAGAGAAAAAATGGGAGTTTCGAGTTTCTACTAGATGAATTAAAATCCCAAACAGTCTAGGGAGAGCTTTTTACCGCTCTCGATAACCTCTGAGTACTAGAGAGATCTCAGTCACCGCAACGCGACCCTCAATGATGCAAATTACTCACGTATTGCGAAGTTGGTGCGAACAATAGTGAGCTGGAAATTGTATGGATGAGTAATCAGGGCAAGGATTGGAGGGAAATGCCACGTACGTCGACGTCGCTGCCAGAAAGTATGAGTATGCTGCCATGAGTTAGCGTGATCTTCATGTGGTCGGGCTCCATTATGATTTCTGAAGGGTCCTGCTTCTCGCCCCAAACCTCGTCTCCGATGCCTGCCATAGAAATCTGGGATGCGCCGGCTTTCGTTTTCGGCTGTCCTTTCTGCGCTTTGGTTCGCTGCTTCGAGATCTTTGTCTGCTGCTGATCCTTTCCAGGGTTCGTGAAGATGACGTTCAGGTCGGCTCCTAAACAAACGAGGATGACGGGATACTCCTTCGCCTTGACTTGGATCTCGGTCTAGTGTACCGTCAACGACACTCGCTCAGGCTGCAGAAACAGGAAGAGGTAGAGAGGACGTGTACAGACCTTCACAGGACTCTCGCCCAACCAGGCTATGGCTGAAAGATGAAGGACGGATTCCTCCGGAACCTGCCGATTGGCCTGGAGGCACGCGGCCCACACCATTATCTTCCTGGCATCTTTGACACACGGAGGTGCAAGATCCCAGCTCGAGTGGCCGTCCCGATCTTCTTCACTTTCATCCTCTGGTGACACATTATAAACGAAAACGCCAGCTGGGAAAGAATATCAATTGGCCCATGTACAAAAGAGACCTCTACAGTGGGTCGAGTGGGCATCGGCACTCACCTGTCGGCTTCGATGGCGTCCTTTCGAATGTCATGGGCACGTACTTCTGGAAATCAAGAAACAAACTATCTGCTTCTCCCTCTAGCTCGGCCCGGTTTCCAAAGAAGAAAAGATCAACGACGAGGGCACTTGCGCTTGCACCGGTCTGGCTATCCGTCATTATGATGTCTTCCTCGGCTGGCTGTCGACCTTGCTCGTGTTCTAGATCCAAAGCGTTGTTAGACGCGCTGGCTTGCGAAGTCTGATTCTCTTGGGGAACAACTGAGGCGCAGGGGTACGTGTACGTATACCGTCGCATTCCATTTCCCGACTCTTTCATGCATCTTACCACATTGGGTGGGATGTGCGCGACCGGAGTCCACAGCGGTGTTGGTCTGAGTCGGTCGCGTACAGAGGGTGCTGGAATCACATCAGCGAGGTGGCGCATTATCGCGCCGTCGGCTTCCTGTACACGTTGGAAAGACGGCGTCAGCACTGCGCACAGTTTATGAGAGGAAAGGGATAAGGGGTTGTAGGACTTAACTCACGTCTTTGGAGCAAGACAAGCACGTACAGCATCGCATCCAGTACGTGGGGTTGACCATGCCGCACTCTAAGCAATGCCAGCCGCGGCTCGTAGCACTCAAGCGCCCGACGCTGCTGTCGCGCTCGATGTGCTTCGATAGAATGTTTAGGTCAAGCATTTTCGGTGACAAAAGAGACACGGGCGTTTTTGACGTCGCACAGGGTGCGTGGCATTGGCCACTGTGCTCAAAGTGATTGACGGTGTCGGCATTGGCTGAGCGCGAGTCGACCCACCATGGCCTCGAGTAGACGGGGGAAGGATAGCCATCGTCGATGTCCATATACGTGTCGGGTTCGTAAAGACCAGGTTCGCCGCCGGGGACCCAACGAAAGGTGAACGTCCACGTTACTTGGCCGCGGGACCGTAGCGATCCGTCCTTTTTTGCGACCTGAGGCATGGATTCGTAATGCATCTGCAGAAGAAATACCCGTATTTAGCATCTTTTACGAAGCTCAAAGGGAAGGCTAATAGCTCACTTTGACGCCGACGATGTGGAAGAAGCCTAGAACGGCGTACTTGCACTCTTGGCTCAACCTCAGAGGAGATGCGGGCCAATCCGCGTGCATGATAATTGTCACTGGCATGCCCTCGTTGTGTGCTTTGAATAACCTATCGATGTCGTCCGGAAAGTCTTCCGGAATGGAGACATCTGAGCCCCCAAATTGAGCGCGATGTACAGCGTCTGGGGCCACCGGTGCGCTGCCGGACCTCGAGGCTGAGCCTGAAGAGGAACTTGAGCCAGACTCTGGAACTATCTGGGCTGGAAGTGGAGGCACAAGTGTAGACGGAGCTTGAGATGGGCAAAAAGACGGGATAGCTGGGGATGGGGATACCAGCGGAACTTGGCCTGCTTCTTGAGAATACTCGGCGAACCCATCCAGATTCATCAAATACTGGCTCACCGAGCCATCACCGAGACGAGGCGGGACGCTAATTGCAGGGGCTACTGTAGGACATTTTGCAGGAGTACGTTCGGAGGCGTCTTGAAATGGGACGTATTGACTGGTGGGCTCCTCTTCACAGTCAGGTGGAGTGTAACTCGCCGTTCCGGTTACCATGTGGCTACCAACACCTACATCCCCCCCGAGGTCGGCTGCTGAGCGAGGGAACATTGTCGGTTGATCGTAGGCTATAAGCTGTGGCACATCGTTCGTATGGTTTCCATCGCTTACAGCCGTTGGCAACTGTTCAGCTGACTCCGCACAGGTAAAAACCCTCGTTCTGTTTAAAAACAAACAAGAATGAATGGATTATGTTGGGAAGGGTATGTAATATTTCTGCCCACGTAGAAAGCTGCACCTCTTTACCTCCGTCCCAGCTTCCGCTTGGCCAAGAAGATCCGGTAATGAGTATAGTTGGTGAGAGCGACCCGTCGTCGGAAATGCCGTTGTTCATCGACACGAGAGCAGGGACGGCGCCAAGTAAGTCTTCATAAGTCTAAGCAATGTAATTTGAACAAAGAACGTTTAAGTACGACAAAAAGCGCACGTACTTCAGACCAAATATAGGGCAGATTTGGGGGATTGATCACTTTCGCAACGCCACTGCCCAAAAGGGAAGGTACGGTTTTCATCCTAGACCAGGTCGTATTACCATTTTCTAATAAAAAAAAGAAAAATTAAGCTGGGCATCTCGGTACTAGAAGAAATAATTAACTAGATTTCTCGGCGCCTAAGAAACAGCGCTTCGGTGCAGCCGCTTCTGCGTTCTTCAGGTCAGAACCTTGCTTTTTCTCCCCGTTCCCCTTTCTCTTGCTATAGCTACGCTTCCTGGCCCTTGCAAGCGTACTATCCTCATCCTCATCCTCCGCACTGGGAGGAGCCGTAATAACGACCAGAGGTCGCAAAGGTATGGTGGGATCTCGTTTCCTTGGCTTTATACGGCGCAGGTCGAAGGGTCCTGGGTCCCTGTAACTGCAACGGAACCCACGTTTATGGCATTGGTGGCATGTATCCTCGCGTGTGCATGGAACCTTGCTGACTTGACAATTTGCACACCTGCTGCGAACAACATATTTTCCGCCTGGATATTTTTCTGTCTTCAGCTTGAATATAATATGGAGTGGTATATTTTCATCATAAGGGAAAGGCACAGATTCAGCGCGCGTGACGTTGCCCCAATTGGTGGCATATTTAGGAATAGCCGCCATGACAATAATAGGCCACGATATTTCTTGATAGTTCAGCGAGCGAGAGCGATGATGTTAGTGCCGAGCGGTGGCATCAATGATTCGGAGTCAGTTCAGTAAGTCAAGAGTTAGATCAACGAATGAGAAGAGCGAATAATCCGACGCGTTTCTCTCGCGTGCTTAATGGGCTAGAGGTAGTAAACAGTTTAGTGGCAGAAACTTAGGCGATGACCTTGGGAACTCGGGAGAAAGATGCCGTTGAGCGACTCGGACTTCACGCGTTTCGAGGTTGAGAAAACGCGTATGTAAGCATGTGAAATTTCCTCTTCCGGGCGATTGTCGGTCGGTGAAGTCTTTTCCCAAGTGTCGGGGGACGTGCGACGTTGAGCTCATCTTCCTGTCCGTCCGTAGGCTCTGTGCATCCTCTAGAGTGCCGAATACTGTCGTGTACAACTCTCCTCTGAAAGCCATGGGGAAGCGAAATCGTAACATGTCCAGTGTTGCACACTTTCTCAAAGCTATGGATCCAGGTCCTTCCAGACCGTCCTCAGTTGAAATTACGCGAGAGGAGATGGTTGTAGAAACTGTCGAGCCCACCGAAAGTACCCCTTCAAAAAAGAGAAAAATCGATCTGCCTGGCCCTAGCGGGAGAAAGTGCGACTCTATCGCACTTGCGCCGCGTTACACCTCCATTAACGAGGTCCCTGAGCATCTTCAAAAATGTGAGCCCAGTCTTGTTTTCTTCCCCGTAGAAGCTCATAACAGATAAGACTACGCCCAAAGATACCGGTATTTCTCGCTGTATGACGAAGGATGCCTTTTAGACGAAGAGGGCTGGTACAGTGTTACGCCAGAGAAAATTGCAGGCCAGATCGCCGAGCGGAGTCGCTGTGTCACCATACTAGACGCATTTTGTGGAGTGGGGGGCAACGCCATCGCGTTTGCAAAGACGTGCCATCGAGGTGAGTGCGGAAATCCGGCCTCGGGGATATCATGCGGCAGACTCTCACGTTTGTTATCGATTTATGGTCATGTTAGTCATTGCAATGGACATATCACCTACTCGTCTCTCGATCGCACGACACAATGCCGCGGTTTACGGAGTGGCAGATAGAATTGAGTTTGTCCTTGGCGACTATCTGGACTTTGCGCGCTCGTATGCGTCGCGTGCGCCTGAACAGCGGTCTATCGATGTCGTCTTCCTCAGCCCGCCATGGGGCGGGCCATCATATCTAATCGACTCTCCACAGAAAGAGAAAAGCGAGGCTGAGGCTACATTACAAGGGGATTACTCGCTGAAAAGCATACTTCCCATCCACGGCGACGAGCTCTTTCATCTCACGCGCCAAATTACGCACAATATCGCATATTTTCTGCCCCGGAATATCAATTTGCTGGAAATCTCTGAGCTGCTCAAACCGAAAGGTTCTGGTGAGGGGGATGCAGGCTTTGTGAATACCCAGCGTGTCACTGAGGAGCTCGTAGAGGTTGAGGAGGATTACATGGGAGGCAAGTTGAAAGCCGTTACCTGTTACTTTGGTGGACTTGCTGCGGGCCAAGAGGACACCTTTTGATATTTCTTTGGGTGATGTGCGGTACTTCGCCTGGCAGTTAATATCGGGCGCTTCGCTAGGGACCTGTCTGTTCAATCCCATGCGGGATATGCCGAGCGCTGGGCCTCGCCCAATACCCTAAAACCAATTCACTTATGAATAAAAACTGTATACTTAGCTTAGCGCTTGCGAGTGATCAGACTATGTTGTGTGCCTTTGGAAACAGTCTGGACGGTACTGAGCCTTGTCGAATCGTTCTTCGATTTCAAAAGTAAAAATAAAATATTGGCCATTCGAATTAGACTATCAGAAATCGTCTCGCAAGGACGGGCTACCTCCGAGAAGTCGATCGCCAGGAAGTCTTTATACAGGAATTTACTCCTGCCACTTTGATGAAAATTCTCAGCGTTGCTTCCGGTGTGTTAATTTTCATCGAGGTGGCTCGGGGAAGGTTTTATGGCCAGCGCTTCCTTTATGGACCGTGAGAAAAATTTACCGATATAGCAGACATTTACGGAAGGCTGGTCTTAATTCATCTTCCGTCAGTCTTTGCATCTTTCCGCGCCTTGCCCACACAAATCAGTTGTTCCATGATCAAGTTGTAAGTCATTTTATCGCCTATTATATGATATAACTAAGCCGCGGAACTTTTAGCTACTAGCATTAGTTACCGTCAGAATGTCTTCAGAAGCGCCACCGATGACACACGTTACCACGAAGTACGAAGATATTCCTCCTCGCTTCAGAAAATGTAAGTGCACTTCAGTGAAGCATAAAAACCAAGTATTGATGTGCAGTCTCTTTAGTATGGATCAAAGGAAATGCAGAGAGGGTGCAGAAGAAGCTGAATGCTCCCATCGGCGATTTCTCATTCTCTAAGCCACTTCAACAATCCAATTCGGAATTGAACCTTTCTAGAGGCCCAGAAAACAGAACTTCACGGTCACACTCGCTTGGTGCTTATGCAAGTACCTCAAGTAGCTCTAGTTCATCTATTCCTCTACAGAAACGCCCTAGAATTGAAGGTGCTGAGACTTTGGAGACCTCAGATTATCGCAGTGGCGACGGTACAGTCAGCGGCGGTCTTTTAGACAAAGAAAATACAAAAGAGCAGTCTCCTTTACCTCCCATCGCATACAATGGCTCGCCCGCTATGCAGCGTATCATTGACTCTGTTGTCGACGAGAACGTTGCTCGCACAACTCCACCGTCTTCTAGATGCGTTTCACCTGCGGAGAACCCAAATAGTAAATATCGAGCCTTATCGCGCTCTCGCCCCACTTCGCGTCCGAACTCCCCCAACTCAGGTGCTTCGTCGTCCATGCCTACTGGATGGTCCGCGCTCACTTCGAGACACTCGCTGAGGCGCTTTGACATCCGACCATGGGGTCCACGACATCTCGAATACGACTATAACGAGGCTCGCAAAGAGTTTCAGGGCGCGGCTTACTTTGCACTCGGCCAGTATGGATACGTCCCCCCGAAAGGAATCGTGAAATACAAAGCGCCTCCTTCGTATGCTCTTCCGTCGATGAACGACCTGCGCGAAGTTCCTGCCTTCCGGAAGGCTTGCAGGAGGCTTGATGCAGCCGATCGCGCCCTCGAGGAGGCCATAGCACGTGGCGAAACATGGGATAACACGCCCATCCCAAAGGAGTATTTCCAGTTTTCTCTAGAAGACCTTAGTACAGACGATATCTGCACTGGACGTCCTGATAATGCAAGAGGACAAGACCGCTCGCGGAGCTCGGTTACTCTCGAGGAGGCGGCTACAGGTATAAGTGGCTCCCACCCTGCCGAGTCTTCGTCCCTATCCCGCTCGTCGACCCTCATAATGGATGTAGGCCAAGACCGCATACAAGTTGCATCTTCAACTTCTTTTATCTCAGGAAAGGGGCAAATGGCGACGATTGTCAGCAAAGTCAACCCATCGGAAAGCACAACCTCATTCTCGCAATTAAATTTATCAAGGGACGCATCCTTTAATAACAGGGCTTCACGATTAGTAGTACGCCCTCCTGCTAGTGTGACGATTGCCGCGATAAAGAATAGGATTAGAGCTGCTAGGCTGGGGCTATCCTCAGACGTGCGCCCGGCACAAGTTGTTCGCAAGCGGATGCTAGAGGAAATTGACGACGATTCTGACGCAGACAACGGTATGCACACGGACACTAGCTCACTAAGCCCGCCACCGACTCGCGTAGGTTCTCCAGCTCCGCTACCACCTGAGTCGGGCAGAACGTCGCCCGCTCCACATACACGGGCGGCATCTAAATCTACTTCTGCATCCTCATTGTCAGGCAGAGCGTCGCCTGCTCGACGTACTCGGTCGGCATCTAAATCCGCGTCCGTGTCTGCGTCCTCATCGGATGTACACAAATCCACGAGAGGGAGCCGCGCAAGCACACCCCTGAGCCGGGCTTCTTCGAGTGCGAGGGCCCGGAGGCCTGGTGTCAGCAGGAGATGACGCTGATTGAGGCGCTGTAAACGTAGGTTTCGGCGCTAGCATCGCCTTACAAATATCGACGGCGGCGGGTTTCGGCATCAGTAGCATTTCATGTAACCTTTTTATTCTTGGCGGAGTATGTGTCTTTTTGGGATCGCAGCGGCCGACGCAGCTTATTATACCAATAATCTCCGTACGCTGGGCAGTTGCCGCCGCAGAACTTTCACTCATTTTCGGTTTATTTCTCCTTCCTTTTTGGTATCGCTTCCTTACTCCTTTCCGATGAAAGAGCCATCAGCTTAAATTCCAGTCGCTCAGCCAACATGTGTACACTAATAGCCTCTTACCTCATTTCTCTCTGCTTATAAACAAGCGAAGTTGTAGTTACTGTATGTGGCGTTGGGTGTATAGATCAAGCTTACTTCACATCTGGCTCTCGCGGTCTCAAGAATGCCTTTAGTCACTGACGCATGTGAATATAGATCAAAGGCGTTATAGCTGTTGACATTTTATTCCACGTTGGCTGATGACAACGGATTGTCCGTCTCATCTCGTGGTTTCTGAACGTTATAAACCAACGCTCCTTCAATCAGCGCAAGAATTATTTCTGACATCTGTGCGTCCTACTTTGAATAAACAGGTATATCGGGACGGTGTTTCACACCCTATTCCATGTCAGGTATCGCTTCGGCAGCCACGCAGGAATCGTCCAGTTTTCGCGAGGCTTGCCCGCAAGATCGTGCGCGATCAGGGAGGAAACCGCCTCCGCGCTGATTTCGGATCAATCAATTACAGCACCGGAAGGAAATCGGAGATCGACAATCGGTGCAAAGTGCGGACAGAGTCAAAGGAGTGCACGCACCATGCGTATGCGCGCGGCATGCCGTGGCCGGTGTACCCTGCGGAGATGTATTGACCAGCAACCTCGGAGCCGTCGGCAGCGAGAACAGGTCCGACCTTTGTAGGTGAGGTGAATTAGGTACTTTTTGTCAAAGGAAATGACTGATCGTGGGAGAATACATACGAAGGGGTCACGTAAGGACGTATAACCCATTATTCCTGTCTGTAAAACTATCAGCTGCGGTGGTTAAACACGGAAAGGAAGGACTAGGACCAACCCATTCCATCTCAGGTTCAACACCCTCCTCATACTTCCCAGGGAACACGGTTGGCAAAAATGCACGCAGGGCCCGGCCCGCTTGCGAGCTCACCTCATTATCGTCGGAAATTCCAAGCTCGTAACCTTGTACAGCCTCGCGACCACCGCCGAGAATAATGAGCGGTCGTTGCTCGTCGCCTGGCGTCTTGGGCGGACGCGGGAACCAGTACTCGAACCCTTCGTTGCCGCCCCATGAGCTGCGTCCAATTTTCTCTAGCGGTGCAGCGGCGCGAGTGGCGAGAACCTGCCCGCGCACGGGCACAATTCCGCGCGGCCCGGCGAGCTGCGGGAGAAGATGAGAAGCATATGCGTTTGTTGCATGTAAGACAGTGGAGCATGTGACCGGTCCGCGGGGTGTAGAGAGCGCCCACCGACGAGAGGATGTAGTTGAAGGCTTGATTTCCGTGACGGGCGTATTAGTGTGTAGATGGAGTGAGCCGGCGGATGAGGCGAAGTTCTTTTGGGCGAGATGGTACATCTGCGTTACAAGCTTTATAGGCCAGAGGTTGTGTCCCGGGATCTGCACTGCTACGTGTGAAGAACCGTATGCCTGATAATGATAGTCCGGGTCCAGAGAGGTTTACATTAGTTATCCGTGTTTGCTTCTTAGGACACGAAAATAAACAAACGTCGGCTAGCTCCTCTTTGGAGAACCATTTGACATTGTCGAGGTTTACACCAGAGTTCTTCGCGAGCTCAAAGTCCGCGTGTCCGTCCTCGACTTCTTGGTCGGTAATGAGGATGTCAATATGTCCACCGGATACGAGATCCACGGCATCCTCTAGCCCATTCTCACGTATTATCTGCAGAATAGAGTGTGAAGTATGCTGCTCGAGCGCGTAATGCTTGAGCGCCTCTGCCAAACCCATGGACTTCTCGTGCCTCCCTAAGTCTAAGAAAACACCGGCGGTAAGGTGCCCACCATTCCTGCCTGTCGCCAAGTGTAAAGATTGTGTTGCGCAAAAAATTCCTGACTAACCTGTAGCTCCAGAGCCTGTAATGGAAGAGTTAACTTAGACTATTCGAGGAAGTATTAGTTTTTTCACTAACAAAAGTCTCGCGCCTCAAGTATAACTATCTTTTTCTCAGGAAATATGTTCGAGAAATGATGTGCGGCAGAGATGCCGGTGACTCCGGAGCCAATAACGCATATATCCGCATCAGACGTGATTTGTCCCTGGCTGCCTTCTTTTGCGAGAGGATTAACCTCTTCCGAGGGGTGTAGCCAAAATGAACGCGTCGAGTTCGCGACTGGGAGAGACGCAGGTACGTCCGCAAGGTTCAGCTGCGCGTCGAAGAACCTTTGGTGGACATCATGCTCATTGAGAGGGACAGGAAATCCCTGTTTGGCGGGCATGTGGCTTGAAAAGCTTGAGATATAAGAGAGGAAAGAGAGGAAAGCAGATACTAGCATGATACGAAAAGAGTCAGAGCCCGGGATCCAGCTTATCTGCTTACTTTATCTTGACTACTGAATGAGCGCTGAGTCATAAAGTTTCGGATCAAATTACCCGATCATTGCGATCAATGCTTATGCGATAGTCGCCGTAATTGCCGAACATTCGCACGTTTGCTAATGACTGGTGCATATCGCCGGCGGGACTGAGCGCATTCGTGACTCCATCCTGCACCACCACCATCTTGCTGCTGCTGCCGCCGTTGCTGCTGCGCTTTTAACTTATTTCTGTATTTCTATATATCTATCTCTCGAAGTCTCGTCAAGACCGCTTAGCTCAAAGGCGCTTTCATCTGTCTGCTGGGGTCTACGCCTTCAAATTTTATCTATCTGTGCCCAGCCAAGGGGCACGGTACTCGGGCGATAAGCGATCCCTAGGACGTAGCAAAGCGTCCTTTGCGATCGTTGTCTCGTCTGATTGTTACTTTGCATGACCACACTCCATGTTTACTTCGCCCTCCGAAACCAGCAGGCTTTCCAACGCCTGCTTGATGTCTCTCGAGCAGCGGGCGCATCCACCGCACCCGCCCTAAGTTCTAGCGGTGGAAGGTCTTGGAATAAACCGAGCCCGCTATCGAGCAACGCTCCGTCAACTTGCGATGTAAATGCGCGCGACTGGCTCGGGCGGACCGTCCTCCATCTGGCAGTGTCCTCGCCTGACTCGGCTGCGCTCGAGTATGTCAAGCTGGTGCTCACTCATCCTCGAATCGATATCAACATGGCGGATACGGAGAGTCGCTGGACGCCGTTGCATAGGGCATTGTACTCGGGGAATTTAGCTGCTAGGTAAGTGGGTCGGGGTGATGTCTGACGTGTCGTGTTGCTTACATAATCACAGCGTCCTTTTACTGCAGAGAGCAGAAATCGACATATCCCTCAAGGATTTTGAAGGATGTACTGCTTTTGATCTTTACAACTCGACTGTCAAAGGCACGAAACCGGACGACTCGGAGGCGGCTGACTTATTTACTTGGGGGACAAACAGGTATTTATCATGGTGTATGCTACGAAAATGATCTTAATAAACTTGTTGTAGAAATGCGGCGCTTGGCCTCGGCGACGGAGACGACCGTGCGCATCCCGAGCAGGTTCAAGTCCCGCCCCAGGATGAACGCCCTGTCTCCCAATCTGAGCTATTATCTGTGCGCTTTCAACCCATCCGTGTTCGCCAGGTCGCCATGGCCAAATTACACACCGCTATTGTGACAGCTGAGCCTCGCGCAAACCTGCGCTTGTGTGGATTTGGGAGTGGCGGACGTTTGGGACCCGCACAACACACCCAATACAACCTGACGCCGCTGAATGACCTGAACGAGGAGGCGCAGATTGTCGCACTTGCGCTTGGTCAGGATCATACGCTAGCGCTCACACGTGCAGGAGACGTGCTTAGCTGGGGCCTTGCGCGGTTCTCGCAGCTCGGGTATCCTGTCGAAGGAGCGACACTTCAGTCTGTCCCTCGTCGAGTGGTTGGTCCCTTGAAAAGGGAATTCGTGAAGGGCGTTGCGGCTTGTAGGACTGCATCCGTCTGCTGGACGGCGACGGAACTGTACACCTGGGGTACGAATGGTGGCCAACTTGGATACGACCGTGCTGCACAGCCCGTACAGATCCTTCCTCGACGAGTAACACAAATTACCCAGCCAGTTGTCGGCGTGGCGATCTCAGACGCAGCAATGGCCTGTCTGCTTGAAAGCCAGGACATAATCTGTTTCTACAACGGAAGGAACTTTAAAATAAAGTTCGTGCACGACAGGTTTCCATGTTTCTTTGGCATTAACAGTTTTTTGCAGTTTTCCGACGCAAAACTTTCCGTCAGAGATTCAAGCGTACAGGCCTCCAATGGCGCAGAATAACGCAAGTATTGCGAAGGTTGTTTGTTGTGATTTCACATTCGCGGCGCTCTCATCAAATGGCGAATTATTTACCTTCACCTTGAATCCACCCTCCTCCGCGGATATGAATGCGACACAGAACAAGGTTCTTCCCGGTGCTGCGACAGTCGTTAGACCTCAACGCGTATGGGCACTTCGAAAACAATTCAGCGCGGTCAAGGATGTCGCTCTCGGTGCGGACGGCACGATCATACTTTGTACAGAATCGGGGCACGTTTACGTCCGAAGTCGTACTGCAAAAGTATTCAAATTCCAGCGGATACCATTCATGCAGAGGATCATAAGCGTTGCCGCCAATAGCGCAGGGGCGTTTGCTGCCCTCCGAACGGACAGCAAGCCCGCGCCAATCGAGATCACCGGTAATACAGTTGCCGGAGATTTGGAGGCCATTCAGCCTTATCTAGCGTTGGCTGATGGTAAAGAACAGGACGTGGAGGCCGGGTATTTAAGTACGACCGCACAAGTCGTCTCTGGTGAGACGCTGGATAGCGCTAGATCGCCTATTGAAGAGATGGATGTTGAGGAGGATGTCGAAGACTCCTCCATCAAGCAAGATATCAATACTATTCAACAACTACTTGACGTCTTGATTCAAGATGCGAAGCGCCGGCGCATTGAGAACGAAGGCTTGTTTGGAGGGACTGGTTTGAAACATGGAGCCGATCTTCTAGTGCGAGTGAACACTTGCTTCGAATTCCCCGTGCATAAGGCCATCCTCGCCTCTCGATCGTCTGTGTTGAAGGATGTCCTACTTGGAAAAGGCGTCAAAAACACAAGTGGTACGCCAACAGTCACTATCGGCCTCGAAAAGATCTCTTCCGTCTCTGTCTCAAAGATGCAGAAACCATTGCCGACACTCACGTTATCTGGTGTTCATCCCTTATCTGTTCTGCTCCTTTCTGTTTACTTGTATACCGACGTGATCCCTGCCATTTGGGACCGTCGTGTTGCCGAAGAAGTAATTGGTGGACTGGCGAAGCTCAGACCAAAGATGACAGTCTCGAATATCCGCAGCGAACTCCAGGTACTGGCTAAGCTATTGTGCCTTTCTGCGCTGGACGCAACACTCAGTGCGCCGGTTAAACGCGATCCTGCATCATGCATGGGGCGCGACATGCGAGCACTCTTCGACGCCGCTCAGCCAAGTCAAGAGAACAAATCGTCTTCATCTATTCAAACGACTACTCTCCCTTTGGATCCGCTAGCGCCAGATATTATCCTAGAGCTTGAGGATGCACATGTGTATTGTCACTCCGTGGTTTTGAGAGCACGTTCCTCGTTTTTCGCTAGCTTCCTTAACGACACAGATTGGACTGTGGAGCGCTGGAAGCCGGACACTGCACTGGTTGTCAATATGCGCCACATGCGATGGCGCGTCATGGGATTTGTTATACGATTCATTTATTCTGGCGGTGGAGAGGAGATGTTTGAGGTTTTAGGTAAGTTGACCCTTATCTTGCGGCCACAGTGATTTGTCTGACGTTGAAGGATTAGACTTTGCGCAGAATGTTGATGACGTACTCGAATTTATATTTGAAGTTATGGATGTGGCGGTCAGTTCTTTCCCTTCTTCCTTTATTCTCCGATTAACGTCGCATGACATATTTTCAGAGCGAATTATTACTAGACCGCCTACTCCTCGTCTGCTCCTCAGTTATCTTAAAGTACATTAATATCAACAATGTCTGCTGTATCCTTTCCGACGCCACACATTTTCACGCGACACATCTCATTGCTAGTCTGCAGGGCTACATGGCACGTAACATGGAGACGCTACTCGAGAGCCGCACGCTGGACGACCTTGCAGACCTACACATTAGACAACTATCCACGTTCGTGCGCGCTTGTCAGATGGAGAAGCTTCCTGTGACGCGCTCTGGCACGCTAGTCAATAGGGCGCTTGAGAACTGCAAGGATTGGCTCGCACTGCAAGACATTCCGCAGCCATTTGTTCCAGGACGCAGAGGAGGCTTAAGTGGGCATGCCCGTCAATCACCTAAATTGTCCCCTACGCAGGCCGGAAGTAAGCGAAATGGACGTCCGTTATTAGGCCACTTATCGCCGACATTCGGTCCCTCAAACGGGCCGCGCTCAACGTTGCCACCAACTGCGACTTCGGATGGAACAGTCTCGGGCCCAGACGATATTTTCGTTATGGATGACGACGTGCGGGAGGATATACCGCCATTGAGCCTACCTGCAGGTCAAATTAACGACTCTTCCATACCGACAACGGTCGATCTAGAGCCACCAACTGGAACGTATAGTCCATGGAAGGCTAAGGCCAACCAACAGCCTCCAAGGTTTTACCTGTCTTCTGAATGGACTTGCACACCACGCTAACTTTATTTTCTAGAATGGATCTCCGGACGATTATGGCGGAAGCTGAGGGACAGCGGTCAACTCCGTTCTCGTCTGGAACTCCCCCAGGTCGCTCACGTGTTATCGGATTCAATGCGGACCCTTCGAGCTCAATGGCGATCTCCAAAACTCCGCAGAAGGCTCTTTCGACAGCAGAGGCACATCGCGATAAGACGAATTCTCCATGGAGGCTTCCGACGTCTCGTTCGACCTTACCGTTACCTGCGGATCTTTCTAGTCCCTCCCTTGCCGATAGTCTCAAGAATACGCCTCCGTCGGGTATCAGTCGTGCCCTTCGGACGAATGAGGGAATGAGTTCCAAAGCTGCTTCTTCGCCATCCTTAACCGCTTCCTCCCCTGCTCAGGCAAGTCCATCCGTGGTCGGGAAGGCTAAGGCTCCGCTCGGTCCTACTTTTACACCTGGTCGTCACAACACTCCCATTGCTACTCCTATGTCCCGCCGCGTTTCGTAAGTATTTATCTTTAGCGCACTTTGTGCAACAACTAAATTATTCATCAGCGAGGGATCCGGGAACCCATGGGTCGCCCCTGTTCTGTATGCGCCTGAGCCCAACCCATCTGCGTCTGCTTCCCCTCAGTCTTTCCTGGTCATCCAGCAGCAGCAGCGTGCACAAGACACCTCGTCTACCAAGGTGAAGAAGAGCCTACTCGAGATTCAGGTAGAAGAGCAAGCACGGCAGGAAGCGGAAAAAGCAGAACAAGAAGAGGTAGAGTTCATGCTGTGGTGGGCGGCAGAAGAAGAGCGCATCCGCCGTGAGACTCAAGCGCAGCCCGGACCACCTGTCTCTGTTCCTGGTTCAGGCAAAGGAAGAGGTGGTGGCAGGAAAGCGAAGGCCACGAAGAAGGTTCCTGGTAAAGAAACGGCAGTCAATGCTTCTCCTTCACAGACGGTACCACAAGCGCAAGGAAGAGCCCAGACGAAGACCCGAGGATCCGAAATCAACGAACACAGACGGGGGAAGCCTAGACGGGCGAAGGGCAAAGAAAGCTCACAGCCTCAGCAAGTTTAGGCGATTCAAATGACATCCTTATTTTTTTGTGTGGTTTATATTGACAGTGTAGCTGAGCTAAGGAATAAATTACAACGATTGCTATAGATACACAATAAGTAGACAGTAATGCAGATAGCTAACAGCTGCTTTGAGACTCATCATCGCATTGTACTAGCTACTACTGGTGACTATGCAGGACTGTGTGGAACCACGTAGGATACTCCCCCACCAGTGTATTGGGGTCGGAGAGCAAGGAGTAGTGGGAATATGTAGCGACTATGGGGGATGAAAGGGTCGAGGAGGGCGAGATCTCTGAGGCGGGGCGAGGGGCGGTTGGCGGTGTGGGTTAAAGGGAAATAGGCTATGGTCACCCCAAATTACCTAGGCTCCTAGATAATCGTATATGCTTTGATATTTTGAGACGTCGGGTGCACCGTGTGGTAGGAATACAAGTATACCAGTTTAACCTGGGAGACGCGGACTCAATAAGCGCACGTATTTTTAAACTCCGCGCCACCAGTTTAAAAACCGCCACAATGAGCTTACATAATCAAGAATCGTTTTTACAGCTGGACGCGCTGGGGTAGAACTTAAACAAGACTTCAAGGTATACTATAAGATCCCTACATTCATCATTCCTTAAGTCGTATTGAAGCTTCACATACAAATGACCCATTTAATTGGCGGATTTCTCAGCTAAAAAGTACAAAAACTTCAACGAAGTGCCGCCCTAACGTCGGCATGACAAACCCAGGCTTCCGTCCAAGCCCGAAATCCGCTCGCGTCGCGTACTGCGTCAACCTCCAATGAAGAAAGACTTCTCCGACCGCCTTCGATCCGCCCTTGAGCAGGCATTGATCTGTAAGGATTGACCGCTCAAACGACACATGTGATTACGAGCGGCGAAGGACGGAAAGGGAAGATAATGTCTGAGAACACACGCGTCTCCAAAACTTCCTTCAAATAGCTGTCAATAGACTTCACAGAGTGTATAAAGCACGATGCCTCGAAGCTTTTTAAAGTACCAGTACACTTTGCATCACCGCTCGTCCAGCAGCCTCGACCCCACCGCGGCATTCACTGATGTCGTCTCCGAAGTTCTCCGTAGCAATATGGTAAGTGTTCAAAAGCAAAGTCTGGCTTCCTTAGCTCATTTTTTAAATGTGCATATTTAAAACAGCGGAGGGGGCATCGGGGGTCTGTCGACAGCTATCACGCTATCGCGTCTCTCCCGTGATAAAAAGGACATCCGAATCGATCTGTACGAAGCAGCGCACGAATTTTCCGAATTAGGTGCGGGGCTGACCATATGGAGGCGCCCCTGGAAAGTGTTGAAGTCTCTCGGCCTCGAAGAAGAGCTCGTACAACTCTGCGATGGCGTGGTCGTAGAGGACAAGCCACGTGAGTTTTTCTCGAAGTTAGATTGGAGGTTGAGATCTCCTGACTAGCCACAGACGTTGAGTGCCGGTACTGACGGACCACCTTAGGCCTTGTTTTCGAGCTGCACAAGTCTGATCAGGAGAGGGGAGTGCACTTCTATGACATGGTCGCACCCAGTGCGTGGTTTCACTTCTTGCTTATAGCAAGTAGGACGCTGATGTAGATCTTATAATCGTCAGCGGGCGGATTCTTCTTCCATCGTGCCGAGTTCTTAGATGTTCTCGTGAGGAACCTAGACACAGAGATCACCTCCACGCACTTCTCCAAGCGTCTTGTATCCTACTCCCTTCCACCCGCGTCCGTTCCTTCCTCCCCAATAACTCTCAACTTCGAGGATGGAAACACAGCGACATGCGATGTACTCATAGGTGCAGACGGAATTCATTCTGCAACGCGACATACCCTTCTAGAACTGGCCGCCAAGGACGCAGAGGCGGAGGCGGAGGCAGCCAACAGCGTTGATGGAAAGAAGATGGCTGAAACGCTGCGTGCAATGGTAGACCCCGTCTGGAGCGGCTGCGTCACCTATCGCGCAATCGTGCCCCGCGAAAAGCTAGAGAAAGTCAACCCAAGCCACAGGGCGTTGCTCACGTTTTTAAATGTTGGCATCAAGTCTATTTTTTTCATACTCTGCGTGTCGTAGAGCTAACTTCAATATATGTCACGTAGTATACAGGAAAGAGCAAGGTGACGAACTTCTGCATTAGATGGCGTGTGCCTGAACTGACATGGCTTATCCAGAATGTTATCACGTATCCCATTTCACATGGACGCCTCATCAACATCGCAGCGGTCCGCTCTTGGCCCGACAAGGACGGTACAATATTCGAAGGAAATACTGTTGAACCGTGTAGCAAGGAGGAGCTCATTGAACAGTACGTGGGCTGGGAGGAAGAGGTGCAGCAGCTCCTGCAGGTATGGACTAATTATGTTCCAGAAAATGTGTAGTTTGACATCGCCGCGTGGCGTCTCCCTCTTAGTGTGTCGAAACCGCTTCTCGCTGGGCTATCAACTCGTTAAACGGCCTGCCCATATCTACCCATGACCGTGTCGCGCTTCTGGGTGATGCAGTAAGCACCGTATCTTGACAAGATAACGATGGAGAGATCACATTCTTACCGCCTTCAAAGGCCCACGCCATGACACCCTTTCAAGGCTCGGGCGCAGGTCAGGCTATTGAGGACGCTTTCATCCTCGGCGCACTCCTTACCCACCCACTTACTACATTATCCACACTGTGCGTCGCACTTAAGGTGTACGAGGAGGTTCGTCTGCCTCACGCGAACATGGTACAGCGGCTTTCAGCAGAAAACGCGCGCCTATACCATTTCGACGACCCGCGCACCTCCGGACTCGGTTCAGATGGCCACGGAGCGCAGCCGAACGCCCCACAGGCGGATGCCGGGAAACTCTGGGAGGTCGGACACACGATGGTTGAGAACTGGAAGTGGGCTTGGACGACGGACGCTGAGGACGACCGCAAGAGGGCTATTGCGCTATTTACAGAGCGTGTGGAAGGAAGTGGTACCTGCTGATGATTTAAACCACTTTTTTAGTCTTGGTAAATCATGAACTCCGTTCAATGCATGCTGCTTGGTTACATGCACCCACTTACCGGCAGTCTCTACGGGTAATTGTTCATGCGACCCTTGTTTGATGTTCTATTTATAGCTGTGGCTTCTGTTTTATACAAGTATACTTAGGGCCAGCTGCGCTGCCAACACCCGATACCTGTTTTATGTGCATTAGGGTCAAAATAATTCTTATTCTGAAAATATTAGCGAAAGCGACTAGCATAGTGCAGCAAAGAAGAACGGTATGGAGTGGTGGCTTGGATATGATCGAGCAGAGCTCCCCTATTACCCAATTTATCTATGTTTTAAACAATTGCATATGCTCTGGAACTTCACGTTGGAGTTGCTCTTAAATTTATAAACGTACTGAGTGAGGTGCTTGTTAAGATCAAATGATAGGGGAGCCATCCGGGTTACGGATATGTCGGATGCGGAGTCAGTTGGTGGAGACGACGAGGTGCGCGACGAAGATGGTGACGACGATGTACTTAGTGAGGCGCATACGGTAGGCGTGGCGGTATTGGGTCGGGTTACGACGGAGAGCACGCTGGACTCGTGGGTGAGCAAATGAGCTTGTAAGAACAAAGAGCATAAGCTTAAGGCTACATGCTTGACGAGGTACAACTTATATAGACCTATGGAATGTGGGGGAATGAGGTGGAACGTGTTAGGGGTGATGAGTTAGTAGAACATGGTAGAAATGTGCGGAAGGGGATGACTGAGCATGGTACATGATCAGTAAGCGCAACAGGGCTGTAGAACGTACTAGAAGCATATGGGGTTAGGAGTCGGTGGAGAGAGTGTAAGGAAAAATGTAACAGTGCTCAGTTGCAGTGGTAGAAGTAGGGGTGGAAAGATATCAGTATAAACCGATGATATTTCGTAGGAGAAACCAGCCTCCTTATATACACGTACTGTGGTAATACTTTATATAATCGTAGTAGTAGAGTTATACTTCT
>JAKOPK010000146.1:0-63269 GCA_024195185.1 Coniferiporia weirii
CCCACATTCAAACATGGCAGAACTCGGGTTCCTTCTAATTGAAATAGGTCGCCCGCGTCTCAGCAACCGGAACAAAGCAAAAATGGGGGTCAAGTTCCCTCAATACCCCCTTCTCGCCTCTACGTGTCCCCGACAAGTTAAGCAATGCGCTCCCTGACGGACTCTGATAAGTACGTTATTGAGAGAACCGTACACCGAGTCAACGTTAGTTCCCGCGATGACTCGGTGAGTACAGGAACGACCCCGTCGTGTTGGATGGAAGCGACATTCGCCTAGCTTCCGAGCGCAGTAACATCAATCATAGCCAGCGGCGGCGTGAGAATATGGAGAATCTGTTGCACCAGCTCACTCAGCGATGCGCGCCAGCGGCGTTACGCACGGGATAAGTATGTACATCGGCACGATCCGCAAACGACGGATAATCGGACTGTAGTTTGGAGCATCCCCAAGTCCAGCTAGCTCCAATGATCCTATGTTTGTTACCGATATTGAAAGTGCGCCACTTCTCATAAGATACCAGATCATCAAGACAAGGCGTCGTTTCTGTTCGGACAGGATAGCAATTCGGTGTTACCCCCGAGCGCGTTATGCGGGGAACGATCTTTTTCAAAAATATTTGCTCCCCACCTATTGGGGCGGCGTCGCGGCGTCGCTGACACACAAGCTGTACTTATTGCTGCAAGACCCTTGATTTAGATAGACAGCATGTGCGCCTCTATTCAATTTGCAAGTAAGTTTGGTTTACAGACTGACTCCAAACGTAAACAACCACTCCGAGGCTAAAGCTCAAAACGTTGTCCCGACCGTGGAGCGATCTTGTTCCTGCGTGGCAAGGGTCGAAAAAGGGTCAAATACTATCACATTATTAGTGCACTCTTCGACGCAGCCGCCAACCAGAAATACTTGTCGCGCCCGTTTTTCTTTACAGCCAATGAAATATATACTAGTGCGTGCGATTCCGAACTACGCCGGATTGCTGCGCTCCAGTACCACCCAGACACGTACGTTCTTTTTTCGCCGTGCCTCAACATGCGCCTTCTAAAATTTCCAGTGCTTAGGAAGCTGGGCTTGGTCAGTTGAGTCCGAAGATCGTCTATGTAGTAAGTCCGATCCGGGGCGCGCCAGTGGGCGGCGCCCATCTAAGCATGCATACCGTCCTCCAGCACCTGCCGCTGCGCAGTCCATCTTCTTCTGCGCCGCCTATTCCTCATTCCCAGCCGATCAGACCGTCTAGAGCCCCTTACAATATACAGGATACGGTGTTGTTTTTGGTGTCTTTTGAGTGCCTCTCGTTCAGAAGACTGCGAGCGCCGGCCGCCAGGCGCACAGGATCAAATCCGGCCAGCCGGCACGAGTCCCGATTGTGCGTCTTCTGCTGGGAAGCGGCCTAGTAGTACTTGCTCAACGGACATAACTACTCAACGGGAAATCATAGGTTTCCGATTGAGTGCGTGCACAAATCGGTTTTCTTCAGTTATCCTACGCGGACGATCACCTGCCTCGACTCTTGAGCGCCCGCGGAAGTCGAAAATGGATTTAGCCTTGGGTGCGGAGTAGGTCGAACGACTTTTCCAGACTTGAACCGATACAGAAAAAATGCGAAAAAACAGACGACCAGTCTGGCAGTCCCATACCCCAATCGTACGATAAGACACCAGATAGGAGAGGAAGGTCTTCCCGTGGCAAGTTATCAGCCCGGGCCTGAAGCTTCTTGAAACTAACTCCAAGTTTGAGCCGTATTTCGGCGCGGCCTCTTGATCGGACACATTCATTTTACATGATCGCTCCTAGAAATCAAGATTGGGGAGAGAAGTTGCATTAAGTTTAGTATTCAAGTACACCAGTAGTTCTTCTTCTATCATGTCAGTATCCGGGCAAAGCCACGATCAAGCGCATCAAGGCACGTCCTTATGCCTTCTATGTCCTCTTCGTCGTTACCCCTTAGCGCTCACAGCGCATTGGGGTTCTTGTATGTCACTTCCACCTTGACGAAGTTGTTGTACAGCTCACCGGACGCAAGGAGCGTGTCATCCTTGGACAGGCTTGTCTCGGGGTTTAGCCAGGCCGCGAGAGGCTAAATTATATGCGATTAGCCATTATTGAACATTGGATCGGGGGAAAAGCTGATACCTCATGGAACTCAAGGAATGCGGCGGCTGTCGCGGTTTGAAAGACTCTGGTTAGCATCATCCGCACTTGGAATAGTATAGTATGAACCGCTAACCTCCACCTCTGTAGCCGTCACCCTTTCCGGTGGACCCGCTGCCTCCGTGGATCTTTTTGCGCGAACTATCAGGGCTGATGAAGTTTCCTGAGTAGAACTGAACACCCGACTCTGTGAAACCAAATTTACGCGTTTGAGTCAGACTATAACTTCGTACATGACTATCATGAATGAGCGTACGGTTCGTGAAGAAAGACAAGTCAAGACCCGACTTGTCAGAGGAGAGCTCGACGAGTGGAGTTTCTCCAGTCTTCTTTGGGTAGACGATATCTTGGATTAGGTCGGTTTTTGACAGTTCGCTGAGAGGAAGGCGAGTAGGTATAGGGGTCCGTGCGGAAGGTTCGAAGACGTAGAACTCGTCTGTCAGGAAATTTGGAATCAGAAGTTAGCAGTTATCTTTGCGCGGTTAATTCTCGGAGACTTGTAAGCGCACCATATCCAGCTTCCGGGAACTTATCTCCGATCAATTTTGATGAGTGTTCATGGTGCGTGCCCTGCACAGCACTGAGCTTTCCGGTAGACAGACAACTCGCATCGAGCTCGACTGTGTGACCAGCCTTGATAGCAGCATATAAGCTGAGATTTTCGCGATCAAACAGTAACTGAATAAATCAAGATTTCTGACCTTCATGGTGAGCTTGTGATCCTTTACATTGAGTGTAGATTCGTCCCCTTGAAGGCTTGCTTCAAGATTAAATCCCCAATGCTGAGGAGATTAATTAATCATGAGTTTATGTTCCTTTGTTAATTGGAGATTGATTAATAACCTGCGTCAAGTTGATGGGTGTCACTATACCCTCTTCCAAAAGCTTTGCCCTGTATACGAACAGGATACTACCGAGGTGATATTCGCCCTTCGCATTGTTGATCTCAGCTTGGCCTGGGTTAAGCAGCCCTACGAGGACCTCGGTGACCAGCGTTCCGGGGAACCCTTGATCTCCATCAGGGGACGTGTATCGGAAGACGGCGCACGCAGGAATAGAGCCGATAGAAACCTTTTCCTCATCACTGAATAGCGTTGCCTGCGAAGGATGAACGACGTCCCAATCAACATCGTCAAATCCTTTCGGGCCTCCGTGCAGAGAAACTCCCGGATCCTTTTCTGATTAGATTTAACAGTTATCAGATCGCAGCGTATAGATTGCGGGTTCTTCAGGTCGTGAAAACTAACGGTTTCCTTGGGCGACGAACTGTGACTTAAATCCATTGCGCTCAATCTCGTGAGTGCCTACCGGCACACGGTTTGTGTAGCGTCCGACAATAGTGTTGTGGTACTTGTGATATTGGCTTAGAAAGTCGTTGGGGTTTTCCGGGCCGATGAGAAGATCGTGAGTCTGGTTAATTCATCGGGGGACAACATTATTCTGCGGACAACTTCAGAAGGGGAGCCAGCATACCTTTCCATCAGCCTGCACGTAGATCCTATGCACTGTAACACCGTGAGGTAGGATCTGGGCGGACAGAGTTGCCTTTTGTTTTTGCAAGGCGCATATAGGCTGGATGATGGCATACCTCGATCGCCAGCGACGGAGTTAAGGAGGGCAACGCAAGAACTAGCGGTGTGAATCCAGCAGACGACATCTTCAGAGTTTTTCAGATCTTCTGATTTCGGGAGGTGAGGTCAAGCAGAAGAGGGTGGACTTAAGAAATGCATGTACTAGCACTCGCTTATCAAGGACGGTATGACTTCATGCTTACGCCGCCAAACCCGGGCCGCCGTCACGGTGTAGCCGACTCGAACAGCCGGCACCGAGCATTCGTAGATCCCGCCGTAGGATGAAGTTTTTTTCGCCCGTGATTTCAAGTAGTTGTAAAGTGACCGCGCTTCCGGTTTCCTCACAATTCGCTCTGGTGACAATAAGTAGACTCAGAAGCCGGCAGTCTCGATGGACGAAGCAAGAGTACTTTCAGGATGTACGTACGACTAACGATTCTTCTCATTTGGGTATAGTTTCCCACATCTCTAAGGTCACGGGAAAGCTTCCCTAAGTGCCGAGTGCTCCCCGCCGCGTCGTCGGCCGACACACAGCACAGTGACGGTACCTACGAACGCGCTCTTAACGTTGACCTTTACACATATCTTAATCTCCTTCAAGTTAGAAGAGTCGAAGGTTTGCTGCATGTATCATGTGCTAAAGAATCTGTGGTTCTCTTATGTCTGGATGCTGAATCGCGTGCCGCAACCGGCGCGGGGATCCGTTTACCGGAGTATCGATGATGATGCAAGCACTAAAAAGCTTGCTTATTACCACCACCAAGCCGTCCCGACACCGCTCTCTACATAGTTACGATGGCTGCTTTGGCTCAAGTGCCCGTCTTTACCACTCTTGAAGAGGTCTTCCCCGACGCGAAGATTTTACTCAAACAGAGGTGACTGAGTTTCAAACCCGGTTATATGTGCGAGCATATATTCACCCATGCTCACAAATTTCGTAGCGCTCGCTATAATCACCTTTCTGAAGAGTTCGAGGGCCGGTTTGGAAAAAAGCCAGCATATATTGTCAGAGCCCCGGGTCGTATCAGGCAAGTCGTCTGGTTCAAACATCATACTTCTTTGCTCACAGCTCTATAGCATCATAGGTTCATTGAAATTATGTGCCATTGGGTCGGATTGTAGATCTGATAAAAATCGTTACAGGGGAACACATTGATTACATGCTCTTTAGTGTATTCTCTGCGGCCATTGAGCATGATGTCCTGATGGCTGTTGGCCCCCGGGACGAGGGCGATCCCGGTCGTGTCACAGCGCAGAATCTGGACAGCAAGTACACGAGACAGACATTCGCGCCTAAAAAGACTTCTGGGAAACACTGGTCCCTGGACATTGATAAAACGCAATTAAGATGGGAAAGCTACGTCAAGGCAGGATATTATGTGCGAGCATCTTACTTTCAATGGATTCTGTTTTCTAATACTGTCATTCAGGGAGTTTTGGACGAATTTTTCAAGGGCAGCGATGATTTACCTCGGGGTCTCGACCTTCTTGTCACCGGCTCTGTACCCGCTGGCTCTGGATTGTCTTCCAGTGCAGCAATGGTAGTGGCGTCAACACTCAGTTTTCTCGCGATAAACCAGAAGCTCGATATTTCTAAGGGCAAGCTTGTTGAGTTGGCTGTTAAGAATGAGACTAGAGTAGGTACGTCATTCCAGCATTTATCTGCTTGGAAGCATATATTTACCGCTACCTAGGCGTCAATAGCGGAGGGTGAGCAATGAGAGGGAAAAATAGAAATAAGCTAAAAGTTCTTGCAGAATGGACCAATCGGCCTCCGTTATCTCAAGCGCGGACTCAGCAGTCTTTATATCGTTCTTCCCCGGCCTTTCAGCTGAACCCATCCCTCTTCCAATCACGTCTCCGCGCACTGTCTTCGTCTGCGCAAACTCACTCGTCGTTTCTGACAAAGTCGTTCATTCACGTACACGTTACAACCTCCGCATGCTGGAGTCCCTCATAGCTGCTCGTGTGCTTTCACACAAACTTGGAGTACCCATCGGAAAGACGGAGAAACCGACACTTAGAGAATTTTTAGATCGTTGGCTAGGCGTTCAGAAGGGGACTGAACTAGATGTGGAGAGCCTGAAAAAGGGACTTGGGGATATCGGAAAAAGACTCGAAGTGCTTGAACTGGTGGAAAGCGATGGAAGCGATGGAACAGAAGTGGGCCTGACGCTCGAGGAGTTGATTGGTTTATCCGGCCTGAGTACCGAAGAATTTACAGAAACATATCTGTCTTGGGTCGACGGTACGTTCCCACCTCTGTCTCTTATCAATGCGTTTCATGACGTATCATTATAGTTGAGGCGGAAAGGTTCCAGCTGTATAAGCGCGCGAAACATGTTTTCTCCGAGTCATTACGCGTGCTTGAGTTCCGCGAAGTATGCTTGCGTGCCACCGAGGAGAGCGATACGGGTTCCGTGCTGACCGAGCTCGGTCATCTCATGGACGAGTCGCACAAGAGCTGCTCAGAGTTGTACGAGTGCTCATGTCCCGAGGTTGATCAGTTGACTCGTCTGGCTAAGGAGGCCGGCGCGTACGGAAGCCGGGTAACTGGTAAGAGACGTCCTTTGTCTGCGATATCCCGACATTTATAAAAGCCTTCACCTTATCGTTTCAGGCGCTGGTTGGGGTGGATGCACGATATCTTTGGTCGAGGAAGCGCGCGTCCCCGAATTCATCGAGAAGATCAAGGCCTCTTACCCTCCCTATCACGGTTTGAAAGGTGAAGAACTTTCAGAGGCGATCTTCGCCACGAAGCCTAGTAGTGGAGCTAGTGGTAAGTGTTAAACCCCGTCGAGATATTATATCAACTGATGGCTGGTGATAGTGTTCAAGTTCACGTAGGGACGAGTTAAAGTAAATAGGGAAAGTGCTTCGGTAAAGTTCAACTCTTTCTTTTTATTATGAATTTTGTGTATTTTGCCTTAACACTAGTATCCGAGAAATATTGCTATGAATATAAGCTCTATGTATAACAAGCTAACCAGGTCATGTACAAGCATACATAGCTGAACAACCCCGACCCTCATTAGCTTGCCTCTTTCAAGTAGTATGACCTAAGCGCGTGTGTTGACGCAAATAAATCATAATAACGCGCCCTAAAATTAGAAGCTATTCAACGTGTTTTGGAAATCAACATTGAAAAAAGAGGACACCAAGCTGGTGCGAGTCCCTCGAGTTGGCCAAGGATTTTTGTTCCTGACTAGTTGCACCATTAGGCTACTGGTAACGTGATCCCGTTGTCCTTAATTTCTCGTCTCTTGGCATGCCGGCAGAGCAGCATCCTTGGGACTTGCGTTCACGGTTCCTAGCCTAACCAATGTACTCGACATCTGTATTTATGACGTACCAAGAAATCAACGGCCGCCGCTCGCATAGCGTCTCTTTGACACGGGAAGTCTCGGGGGCCCCGGAGAGGTCAGGTTCAAGTTAATAGGGAGCCCAGGCGCCGGGTTATTGGCAGTTCCCTTTTGATCGCATGCTGGTCCCGATCACGAGCGATGACGATGGTAGCGGGGCGAAGCGAGAATGCCAAGTTTGCGCGTGCTTATATGCTCCCATCAGCGGCGGCATTCAAATACCAAGTACAGTATCGCTTTGTCCATTAATGATTCGCGTCGTTCATCAGCTGCCATTTACATAGTGTCCCTTTTTGTAACACAATTGAGTCTGTTTAGGTCCTCATATGTAATGCGTTTCTTCGACCTATGCCGCCGGCATCACGAGGAACCCGGTCAGTTGGCGCCGCTAATATCGGTCTTTAACATCAGTTGTCTGAGAAGTGATCTGTTGAAGACTGAGATAGGGAGGATGTGACTACGCTTCGAGTTTGGGCAGCTAGGTTGCGCTTTGGGTGAAGAAATTACCTCTTTGACGGGTCTTCTGGAAGAGCCTTACTTGCATCCGCTTTGACCGTTAACCAAGACAGTCGTCGATATGGATTAACGAATTTTCGTTTAACATCTTCAAACTCTCGTCATAATGCACAGTTTGTCCGCGTACTTAAATTCTGGAATAGGGATCTTAGCCCATAAACCTTCATCCTCCTTACCTACGCCTGCCCCTCCCCGCCTTACGCTGAACCCATCGAAGCCTTTCACGCACTCTGTAATGTGCCATTTTGCTTGGGGGAAGTCATCGGCGTGCTCTGTGATGGCGTGTGTGAAATGCTTCGCAACAGTGAGGTCCTTGGGCGAAAGGTGCTCGGTCTTGTTGTATACCCAATCCGAGCGTGGTGGAATTGTGAGTGAGGGCAGATAAGGAGGGGAGTACACCTGGAGAAAGAGCGAGGCGCCGGTCTGTGCGGCGAGGTTGTCGATGTGAACGTGCACTGCAATGCATTCAAAATTCATTTGAGCTTAAAGGGTGTAGTAGATGCAAGGTAAAAGACACTACTGACCGCCTGCGGTATCTTTGAATAGCTCATTAAAACGTGTGAGTGCCACACCACCTGGGTAGTTCGCCATTGACGCTTGTGTCGTGATGATAGTCACCAAAAAGTTCACAGCCATACAGCCTACAACAAGCAGGGAGCAAAGTTTACCGAAGACCGGACGTGTGCGCTGTCTAGTCCTGTAGATTTCATTAAGTTCACGAAGTTTTGCCCGACAAGGGTCCAGGACCCATGGAATCAGATAATAAAACAGGGACTGACAGCCAATATGCACCGCGCGCCGCGGCAATGTTGAACAGCGGCACGGTATATACGACAAAACGCCATTCCTTGTGTCCAAGACAGCTGATAAGCGCCATGAACAATATCGGCGAAACAAGGAGGCTGCGGATGCGTCCTTCTACGAGAAATCCCAGGCCTGCGAGGGGGGCGCACGACAGTAAGAGCTTGGGAAGATGCGTAGAAATGTAGGTGTGGAATGGGGAGACGCCCCAGTCAGCTGATTTTCCTTGGTAAACATTGAAGTACAAGCTGTACAGCTCGGGCCAGATAGGCCATCGAGACCAGAAGTAAGAGTCCACAACCGTGGTCAGTACTAAATAAGAAAATTGGGAAGACGAAAAGTCAGCCCATTTCCATAACCGACGAAACTGAATTAGGCGAACAGATTGAAGCTGATGCGGCGAGCGTTCCGACCTTCAGTACTCCGGAGAATGATATCCACCGGGCCAAAAGTGCTTGGAGGACCAAAGGCCCCAACAGAAGGAGGATCTCCGCGCGGAAAACGACAGCTGTGAACGTCAACAGCGCCACTGCCTTGGTAGTGTTCCCTTGAGAGGGTCTTATGCTATTGGGCATTCGACTTAGGATATAGCTGTAGGCGATGTTGACTAGCCGGTGTGAGACTGAATAGGTGTTGATTTCTCGAAAGCTTACCTGGAAGCAAGGCAAACATGTTGGGGAGGGTCCGGCCCATATAGAAGGGGAGATGGAATTGGCTACATGATAGTGCCGTAAAGAACGCTCCCGTCGCGAAACCAAAGCGCTTGGAGACTGCGCGCCGCAGTACACACAGTCCAAAGGCATTTAAGGTTGCAAGAGTCAGTCTTGCTGTGAGAATGCGACATTTTAGACCACCCAAGTGTAATATATCAGTGAATCTACGTGACGCACCGCAGATGAGCAGGTCCGCCTTGGATGAGATGGCATCAAAGTGTCTCAACGCATGTATTATTGGCAGTGATCCCCAAGCTAGAAAGAGACACCCTAGGAAGGAACGGGGGACGGCACCTGGAAAGACGAAGTGGTCATACTAGATTTCGATTTCTAGTTTTGTCTTTTGACAATGTAGATGAGCACTGACCTTGGAAAGACTTGACGCGTCGACGCCGTACATCAACACGTCGTGCGTCGCGTGAAGATTGAAGCTCTCTTCAACCTTTGTAAACGGTGTGAGCAAGACATGAGAAAAAGCGGTCGAAAACACGAGGATGTCCAAGAGTAGGCTCATCCTGCTAGCATTGCCGGGTGGGAGAGAGCAAGCATGGGGCTACCTCAGTAGCGCTGCCGCGGCTGTCACGGCCGTCGCGTGTGCATGTTCCGACTCAAGAAGTATCAAAAGTTGACGGTTGATCAGCTACTCGTCCCACCCCTCTCTCGCCTTCTCCCTTTTATTGTATGATATCGCACTTAACTTCGGCGACGACGACGACGGCGAGAACAACGCGGATAACAAAAATTTCGCGTTGAACCCAGAGCCCGTTGGCAGCACCATCCGCCAGTAACAGACGCGACCGCCGACAGCAAGCTCGGTCTGCCTCTGAGCTCTTTTTTACATTTACCTCGCACAATAATCTTGCGGCCTTGTAGGTACGCTACGTCGACATGCCTGTACGACGTGCGCAGCCCCCAAGCGCGTCAATGAATCTCGCTGCGCCGCCTCACCAGTCATCCCCTGACTCTGGCCAGACAGGCGTCAAACCATCACCGTCTTTACCCTCATTCACTCGTTCTGCATCACCCTCAGGTTTCTCTAATTTCTTTACAAAGCCAACAAAGTGGTTTACGCGAACCGCTTCGGGCTCGCGCGTCGGTCCTACGGAGCCACGTTCGAGCACGAGCACAAGCTCAATCACCTCTCGACGAAGGCCGACCATCTCTGGCCCAACTGACCCGCGCCCTATCGAGGCTATTCCGGGTCCAGCTAAGGATGTCAAGCTTGTAGGGGGGCTAGCAGGATTGAACGGCAGGGCAAGCAGGTGAGCAGGACGCGCTTGTTCGCGTTTGGCCGTTGCTTACAATAACCGTAGATCTGTGCTTGATTTGTCGTCCCGCGCAAGCACAGACCTGAATGGTGCTATAGATAACAGCACCGGTTCAAATGGTTTGGGGGACTTGCGCAGTATATCACGAAAGGGCTGGTCACGGTCTGCCGATAATCTCGCGATCGCGCCTCCGCCAAAGCTCACGCCGCTTAACACGACACTTGGGATGAAGATTGAACAGTACCGCACAGGGACACCTGGTACCCCCGCCTCACTTAACCAGAAAATCTATCCATTTCCCTCTATGCCGGGTACGCCCTCGACGCCGCCGAACGATTATTCAATTCACCAGCTGCGCCACGCTCATTCCCACTCTGGGTCTGGATCATCCGTGCAGGGGTCAGCCCCGCCTGCCGCTCCGCAGAGTCCAGTCGGAAGACTTGCGCCACCAAGCCCGCAGAAGCCCCCGCGGAAGCGGTCGTTCGATTTTGAGCGAGCCAAGGGCAAGTCGGTAGACACTGCGGCCTCATCGTCTTCCGGGCGTAGCAGTGCATTCCCCTTTTCCTTCGGTGGTAATGCGCATCCGGAGCGTAAGGGGTCATCAAATTCAATCGTGACCCCGACAATCATCGAGCCCGAGGTTATTCCTGAAGAGTCGTCAAAGCGTTCATCGCAGATAGTTCATCGCTCAGGGTTTATAAACCGCCTGCAAAATTTCTCGGTATCCTCACCGCAATTGTCCTCGACGAAAAACTGGAAGGCATATAAATTGGTGCTCAGGGGCTCCAAGCTCTACTTCTACAAGCCCCCTAGTGACCGAGCGGCCGCAATCAGGGACCTCTTCCCATCTGGGTTGGTCGCGGTCCTTGAAGAAGAGGACGAGGTTGAAGAAGAAGTCAGTCAACCTACTAAACACCGTGAAGAATCACGCAAGAAGAGGGCTTTCTGGGGACGGGGAAGGCATCCCGATTTGCTCTCTAAAGATGGGAAAGTTGAGCAGGGCACCTTTGAAGCGCTTATCCACGAGACTATATTTGGGACTACTTTCGCTCCTGAAATAGTCTCGGTTAATAGGGAAACAGAGACTGGCAGTGACTGGAAGGACTTCGCGTCTAGTGTCTTGCTGTGTCTGCCCTTTCTTGTTGATCGCGCAAAGTTCGAGTACGAGTTTCAACGCTGCGCTAATTATCTCATAAGTGGAACAAGCGATGACAAACAGGATTCTGAGCGTGCGCGAGTGGCTTGGCTCGTTGCTCGATACATGGCTTACCATGTCACCCCCGCTGACGAGGATACCTGGAAGACATTCTGTCAGGACGTAATCCCTTCCTTTGGTAACGATGGGGAGAACCCTCAAGTACCGACAACAGCAACTTCAGATGGGTCTTCGGAAAAAACGCCGAATTCAAGAACACTCTCCCCCCGTCCTGCCGACACAGACAGGCCTATTGCAAAATCTTCGTCGCCCCGTCGTCTGTGGGCAGCGCTAGAGCAAGAAGGTTTTACACGTGAAATCTTTCTTAAACTGGACCCCGAAACAGTCACACGCAGTCTACTGCTTTATCAACGTTCCATCTTAGCGGCTGCCACACCTTTTACGGCCAACGTACTCCTCGCAGAGTCGCCCATGTCTCCTCTCATTGAGTTTTTCGGGTGCGACGATGCTCCACACTGGTTGACCCATACGGTTGTTACACAAATCCTAGGGCCAGGGGGATCGGGAGGCGAGGAGCGTGCCTCACAGGTACAGAACTCGCGTACGCATGTACGCGCGGAGGTCATTGGTCGGTGGGCGCGTGTCGGTGAAATGTGTCGTCATGCTGGCGATGACTGCTCGTGGCGTGCGATCATGAACGCATTATGTGCGAAACCTGTTGCTCGTTTGGAGAAGGCCTGGCGGCGTGTTGATTCAGCGGCTCTAAACGTGGTGCGGGCGTGGGTTTATACGCCTCCTGCCAGTGGACTCGAAGGCGTGCCGGAGCCAAGCATAACTCCATGGAGGGGTGATGGGAGGCACAGAGCGCTGAAGCTCCTCGAAAAGCTGCAGGAAGGGAAGTCAAATGAGTGGCAGTGCGATGCTATGTACGAAGCCAGACGAGTTTTTGATGAATGTTACTCTTCCTTCAATGCCTGTTACGCGCAAAATTCTCATCGGCAGGAGCTTCCAGAAGACGAAGACACGGTTAGTTTGGTTCAACTCTGGAAAGACCTATCGAAGAAACCTGCGACAACTAAGATGCAACGGTAAGTAGAAAAATGGTGCTCAAGGTCGAATGTGCTGAGGTCTCCTTTTATTAGAATCAATCAATTTATGTCACTTTCCTTTGCCGCCGAGCCAAGGAAGAAAGGTCTCTTTGCTCCGTATTATTGGTCGCGACAGTCCAACCAAGGCCAGCAAGCGCTCATTCCTCTACTTTTCCCTGAGGTTCTACCCACAATCACACTCATCGACCGCTCGCAGTTGGTACGTGCCAAGAAGATGTCCTCTGAGACTAGCACGGTTTTTGGTGACCCCCAGACTGCCCGTCCAGAGGTTAAATGCACCTTTGAGCCCAACGGTCTCATTCGCACCAGTGGCCCTGTGCGTCACAATATCCGCCGGGGAAACGCCTTTGATTTAGGGGGAATGATGCTACCCGTTTTTGATGGTGAACTCCTGCTCTGCGTCGTCTCCAATTCTGAGCCAGGTTCGCGCCCTGTCAGTAGGGCAGATGAGCCGCCGGCGGGTGGATCGGGCAACGCGTCGCTCAATCGAATTCCATCCATAAGAGTCAAGTCAGCTGCAGCTGGCCTCGATAGGAAGAGTAGTCGCGCGCGTCGCTCGTCTCTTCCCGCGCTTTCGCAGCGATCCGCCAATGTAGCAATGAGTGGACAGAATAGCGAGCCGCCATTGTATGCGGTGGTTCAAGCGGGCACGCTGGACGCGCTCGTGCATTTTCTGATTCATGGCCTCGAAGGCGTGAGCGTCTCCGTCGCAGACGACAATGGTGAGATGGCCCTTAACGATAAGAAGACCAGAGCTGTAAGAATTGACCGCACTGAGTTTGCTGGCGTATGGTGGCAATCGTTCCGCAGTTTCGTTTCTCCCTATGTCTTCTTTCAGGTGAGCCTTCTGGTATCCGTACTCCCCGTGGTGTATCGAATCCTAAAACATTTCTAGTTATTACGCAAGGAGTACTTGTCGTCGTCTTCGCCTCGTGAATCAGTCACGGTTGATGACATTGCTCAGTCCATTATATCACGGCAGGCTGCAATCAGGACTATGTCCGAGTGGATCCACAGCGGCGGTGGCGCTCAGGATGCACTGGATGACGTCGAGCTTCATTCCGCAATCCAGTCCTTCCTTTCGCAGCAAAGCGACTTGCCAAATTCGGCTGCTCAACCTGACGAAATATTGAAACTCGTGAAGGACTGTGAAAATGAACGCGTGTCGCTGTTGCAAACATTTACTGCACAGACTATGCGTCCTCAAATGCGGCATGTGCCCATTCGTGGCTCATCTTCCGCCAATACCGTGCATAACTTTGGTATTCGACCCCCTCGTGTGGAAGAGATGACACCAGCAGAGCTTGTTAACAACTTGGATGCAATGGCGTCTGCGGCTTTCCGAAACGTAAACCAAGAAGTATGTCTCTTGCAAAAGTCGGTTCTAGATGCTGATAAGCTCTCACCAGGATTTATTTGTTACTGCTGACCTTCTTGAAGTGCAAACGGCAGACAGGACAGGATGGTTTCTTCCTCGGGAACCCACCTCGGTAACTGACGAAGTTGAGATCCAGACATTATACTCTTATCTTACGGAAATCGAGCCCACATCTCTTGCGGGCGAATTTTCTGGCGATTCCCTTTATCGGTTATTGCCTCCCGGTATTCGAAGCTTGATACGCGCTTACAACATAATTCGGAAATGGGCCATTTGCACTTTAGTCATGCCACAGCTTGGGTGTAGACTTAGGCAGGCACGGATGGAGATGTTCTTGCAAGCCATCGAAATCTGTCGTCTCCGAAGCATCCAACCCCAGGCTGTCCTCCCTAACGCTAATTCTGTAGAGCGCCCTTGTGTGCGGTCATTTGTCGAAGCCGTATTGACGTCTGCGTTGATCAGCCCGGAGAGCAGACTGTTCAATAGGGCTTGGCAAGGCGTTGCGTATGCCCGGGGCGCACAGGCTGAATCTCTTGTCTCCTTGCTATCAAATCGAACCGTGGAGGGCGACGATAGCGAAGAGCGATTAACCGTCGATCCAGCTTGGTTGTTGGAACGTATGCTCGAGATCATCAGTCTTTCTGACGTGTTGGACTCCCCCATGGAAACGCCACTCAGCTTGGTTAATTTCGACAAACGACGGCAAGTCAAATTCCGCACATACAATATGACATTAAAGGTATTGATATCTTTTGCAGACAACTTTCTAGCGTTGTTATGAATGCGTCGTCGTACGCGTCCCGCGGCAGCCGTCAACGCCGCGAAATGGATAGGTGTGATTTTGAGAGGTTAAACAGGATAGAGCAAGAATTCGGAGCGTTACCTATTGATTTCCGAGCCTTGAAGGAGGAGGCACAGCGTGAGATGGCAATTACCCCTCCGGTTTCCACGCCGAGCAGAAGAGGTACTCGTCCTTTCCAAAGGTCTGTCCTTGCCCAGCAGGAGAAGATCAAACGCGATAGGTACATGCGCGAGCGCTTCCTGAAGGAGAAGAAACAGGAGCAGCAGCGTCTCGAGCGCAAAGAGGACGACCTTAATCGTGCGATGGACAATCGCTACCAGTCCCAGCCTGGTGGGGTTAAGCACCAGCGTAGCAAGCGGAGTATGTCTGCACTGCTTAACTTCGTACGGCCCATCTCCACTGCATTCACGTCAGAGAGCAGTGTCTCGCTGCGGCGCAGCCCTGCTGAACTTGACTTCGTCCCAGCACACAAGCCTGCGCTCATGTTGAGCCTAGTCGAATCGCGCACCGCTGCGTTCATCAACAACGAGCGTTCGTTTACGTTCCAGTTAGACACAGAAGACGGTGGGCACTACCTCCTGCAGGCGCTGTCGAAGAACGACATGAACCAGTGGATGCAGACCATTAACACCGCAGTTCGGTCACATGCTCAGCGACGTCTGACATATATGGGGGACACTAGTCAGTTACAAGTCTCTGATCATATTCAGCCTCGACCTGTGACAGCTTCAAGGGACCCGAGAGCTAGTAAGCTCAGTTTATTTTTGTCTTCGGGCATATGTGTTAATGGGTTTCAAGTGTTTGGAGTAGATCTTAGCTTCTTACTACGCCGTGAGGCTGATGGGGAAGAGCTTTCTCCGGATACTGTCCCGAAAGTGCTCGAGTTGTGTTTAAGGGAGATAGAAGAGCGGGGGTTGGCAGAACAAGGCATTTGTGAGCACTATATATATTCGTCACTTTTGATAAGGGCTTAGCAAATCGCTTCCAGACCGAGTAGCTGGTGCCACATCAGAAGTCAATGCATTAAGGGAGGCCTTAAACAACGGTGAGGATTATTCAACGTTTGATGATTTGAAATTTCTCAGCGTATTTTTCTAGGTCAAACCCACATTGACCGGTATACAGACATTAATGCCGTTTGCGGTGTCGTTAAGTACTGGTTCAGAGTGCTGCCCGAGACTGTTATCCCGGAGATGTTTTTTGAACCGATCATTGAGGCCGCAAGTGTGTACACTAGCGTCTTTGTATTATTTCTGTGTTTTGATTAATTGTTTCGCAGGGCTACCTGATCTCGATGAGCGACTGTCGAAGATTCGAGAAGTGCTCCATCTTTTCCCTCGTGCACATTTCTCGGTTCTCAAACGGCTTGCCGAGCATCTTGACCGGTGCGTTCTCTCGAAATTTATTCGTATATTCCACTCTTATGATAAATTGGGTGCAGTGTCGTCGACAACGAAGACCAGAATCATATGACACCAGACAATCTTGCTACTGTTTTCTGTCCTAACCTTTTGCGTGCTCCGAATAACAACTTCGGACTGATTATGAAGAACATGGGACCGATCACGGTGTTTTTCAAAGCATTGATTGCACACGTAAGTCCAAGTTTGTCCGTCGTAATTACCGTCAATTCACCCACTTGAACGCTGCAGATGCACTTCATATTTGATGAAGATGAAGGCGGCGGCGAGGATGAGGATGAACATGCCGAAGCGGAGGACGATGAAATGGTGGATGACCTCGGGGTACCAGAACCAGAGGAAGATTGCCCACCAGATCCGCGCTTTGTATCATCTCCTGAGCCCGACGACTGCCTACTGCAAGATGCCGCGACCAGGGAGTCCTCCCCAGAGACATGAGGGCTCTGCTTATTCCTTCAAGGACATTTGTTTTACTCAAGTCTTTCATTTCTAGTTGTTCTCATGGACTTGTAGTACACGCATTCATTTTGTTACATCTATTTCCATAAATCTGTCATTATACTCATAATATATACCGCACGTCTCTCTCCGCAGCCCTGAGCAATATAATTGGAGACGAGGGAGGCGTGACTTTAGGGGAGGTTCCGATGCACATTATCTGATAAGATATTACGATGCCGATTAGGTCATTCTGCCAATTTCTCGCGGGAGCTGCTGAATACGCGTCTTCAACTTGCGACATCGAGTCGCTGACTTTTCTCTAACCGTTAATCCCTCTTCACCGCCGACCACAATATTCCTGGCGGCGGCGGTGTCGACGCTCTCACTCCTTTGTGGCCGAAAGCGGCCCTGTTTCAATGAGCTTTACTGCTTCATTCTTATCTGCGGCGGCGAAGAGGCCTCGCCAGACATGTCGTGTGCTCCGTGACCCCGGCCCATCGAGTCTACACTTCCAGCCACCATGTGCTGCTCATTTGCATTCACGGTTACGGCAGCAAGCTGTTTTCGTGCGTATGCGTTCATTTTACAGCTCGTCTGTTGCTAGTTACCCGCGACCGACCACCGCGGTGCGTCATCCTCGCTGGATTAATACCAGAAGAAACAACGAAGACGAGGACGAGGATGCCGAAGCGAAGCCGGATGCCACGGAGGCGGAGTCTTCTGCAGAGCAGGATGGCAGCGTTGACAAGGACGTGGATGTAAAGTTGAAATCTGCGGATAATGGCGCAGGACGTGGTTCGGCGTCGTCGTCTTCAGCTCCACCTCCCGCTGGCGGCGATGAATCAGGCAATTCTGGAGACTCAGGCTCCTCCGGCCAACTACCACCCTCTTCTTCAGGATCTTCATCTGGCTCCTCGACACAGATATCCAAGCAGTCTGTCCCGGAGAATTACCCACAGGTCTTGGCTCTTCCTATCGCTCGACGCCCGCTTTTCCCCGGCTTTTACAAAGCCGTTGTGGTGCGCAACCCGGGTGTCGTTGCGGCGATTAAAGAGATGATGAAGCGCGGGCAACCATATCTAGGTGCATTTTTGCTCAAGGACGAGAATACGGACAGCGATGTAATCACGGACATTAACTCGGTGCACAGCGTCGGTGTGTTTGCCCAGATCACAAGCGTATTTACAGCCGCAGGCAAGGATGGAAAAGAGGAAGGACTCACTGCTGTGTTGTATCCCCATCGGAGAATCAAACTTTCAGAGCTTGTGAGAGCGGGAAACAGCGCGTCGATGGGTTCTGTTATTAATGTCGAAGAAGGATTAGATGGTTTACCGACGCCACCCGCTACTCCCCCGCCGGAGAATGACCAGCCCACGGAGGTGACGCACCAGACACATTGTAAGCATGGCACACCTTTCCCGATAAGTCCCCGCGCTGATGTTCCTTCAGTACCTCTTCAGACGGCCTTCCTGCAGAACTTCAATATCTCGCTTGTCAACGTCGAAAACCTTGGCACTCTGCCGTACAATAAGGATGATCAGCACATCCGTGCCTTTATGTCCGAAATTGTTTCCGTTTTCAAGGACATCGCGCAGTTGAATCCGCTCTTCCGGGATCAAATTACAAACTTCTCTATGAATCAGGTTGCGACCAACGTTTTCGATGAACCGGACAAACTTGCGGATTTCGCAGCAGCCGTGTCAACGGGCGAGGTCGGCGAGCTGCAGGATGTTCTTGAGTCGCTTGCGGTTGAGGATCGTCTTCGCAAGGCTCTGCTCGTGTTAAAGAAGGAGCTCATCAATGCACAACTGCAGAGCAAGCTTTCGCGTGATGTCGACAGCAAGATTGCGAAGCGTCAGCGCGAATACTATCTCATGGAACAGCTCAAAGGCATTAAGAAAGAACTCGGCATGGAATCGGATGGAAAGGACAAACTCATCGAAAAGTTCAAAGAGCGTGCGAGTGCTTTGAAAATGCCCGAGGGCGTGCGCAAAGTATTTGATGAAGAGCTGAACAAACTTGTACATCTTGAACCTGCTGCTTCCGAGGCAAATGTCACGCGTAACTATTTGGAGTGGCTTACACAGGTTAGTCTTGTTGATTTTGGCACCGCCGATGCTGTATTGAATATGATATCATTAGATTCCATGGGGAGTGCACTCACCGGAGAATTTCTCTATTGCCCATGCTGTGAAGGTGCTTGATGAGGATCATTACGGCCTTAAGGATGTAAAGGATCGCATTCTCGAATTCCTTGCGGTCGGCAAATTGCGAGGGACCGTCGAGGGCAAAATTCTGTGCTTTGTCGGTCCTCCGGGTGTCGGAAAGACTTCGATCGGCAAGTCCATAGCGCGCGCGCTCAATCGTCAATTTTTCCGCTTTTCGGTTGGTGGCTTGACGGACATTGCGGAGATTAAGGGTCATCGCCGAACGTATGTCGGCGCTCTTCCGAGCAAGATCATTCAGGCGCTGAAGCGCGTAGGTACTGAGAATCCGCTCATTCTCATTGACGAGGTCGATAAGATTGGCAAGGGCTACAATGGGGATCCTGCGAGTGCGCTACTAGAAATGCTGGACCCGGAGCAAAACTCTGCGTTCTTAGACCACTAGTACGTTCTCTGCATGGCCTCAAAAATTTTGACCATATTGCTCATGGAACTCTTTTTATAGCATGGATGTTCCCGTTGACCTCTCTCATGTCCTTTTCGTCTGCACAGCAAACATGCTTGACACTATTCCTGCCCCGCTCTTGGACCGTATGGAGGTCATAGAGGTAAGCGGATATGTGTCAGAAGAGAAGACCGTTATTGCGGAGAAGTATCTGGGTCCGCAAGCCAAGGAGGGATCGGGTCTGAAAGATGCTGATGTCGTGCTGGACCCCTCTGCCATTGATGCGCTTATTAAATACTACTGCCGTGAGAGCGGTGTTCGCAACCTCAAGAAGCACATTGACAAGGTATGCGATTATTACAATTTTCTATACCAAGTCATATTATATTTCCTACTCAACATCTGTTATTCTTAGATCTATCGCAAAGCCGCACTCAATATCGTCAAAGATTTAGGAGAGGATGTATTCCCTGAGCCAGAGTCTGCCAAACCTGACCCGAAGCTCGCAACTGCCCAAGAGCCGAAGACTGTTGAGTCACAAGAGCCGCCCAGCAATGCACCTTCGTCCGAGACCGGTTCATCGGAAACGACCAAAGAGAGGTCAGAGCCCAATGAGGAGAAGGTCGTGACGACGGAGGAACGCAAGCCGCTTAAGGTTCCCGAAAGCGTGCACGTCCGTATTACACCTGACAACCTATTGGAATACGTTGGCCCACCAGTGTACTATAAAGACAGGATGTACGGCTTCGCCCCTCCTCCGGGCGTGAGTACGGGTCTTGGATACCTCGGCAATGGTTCAGGTGCAGTGATGCCTATAGAGGCTACTGTTAGTACAACACCTGGTTGATTTCTTGAATTCCGCGCTGATGTTATCTGTTTCAGAGCATGCCTGGAAAAGGTGGTATTCAACTAACAGGCAAACTCGGCGAAGTAATCAGGGAAAGTGCACAGATTGCTCTGAGCTGGGTGAAAAGCCATGCATATGAACTCGGCATCACTGCTACACCTACGGATCAGTTCATGACCGAAATTGATCTACATGTGCACATGCCGGAGGGGAGCATAGGAAAGGAAGGACCTAGCGCGGGTACCGCTATCCTTACGGCATTCGTGTCGCTTTTCACAAAGGCAAGGGTCAACCCTGATATCGGTAAGTCCTAAGGAATCTGTTTCGAGGGGGGGAGCTCACGGTTCTGGCTTTTAGCGATGACTGGGGAGATCTCACTCGTTGGTCAAGTCTTGCCCGTTGGTGGACTGAAGGAGAAGATTCTCGCTGCGCATCGCGCCGGCATCAAGACGATAATAGCTCCTCAGGCTAACCGGATGGACATTGAAGAGAACGTACCGGACAGTGTTAAGACTGGGATTCGTTTCGTCTACGTCGAGGACGTTAGGGAGGTCCTGCACGAAGTCTTCCGGGGAGAGAGTATCACGGAGAGATGGAAGGACACACTCTCACTTTGAATGTGCTGCGTTTATCTTATTAATCTCTAGTTTTCTAAGGTACGCTTCCATACACACAGTGCGGAGAGGACGGCTACCTTGCTTAGATCATTACAAACCTTCCTCTCATTAGTGTACGCACATGGCAACTGTATTGTAGTTTTCATTCAAACAGCCCCCTTCAATGAAAAAAGTAAATTTTGTCGTTAGCAAAGCAAGAACCTAAGCAAGAGTCCTACGCAACTTCTTGCTTTTCGGTGCGCGATCGAAGGTTCATTAGTGAGAGAAAAGAGGCGCTTGCACATGATATTGCAGAAACTCGACTACCTAAGTAAACTAAAGTAAATTCTGCACTACGAAGGCGATGTTAAGCGAATGGGATATGCTCGCAGGGTGTTGTTAAAAGTACAGGCAGAGTACACGTAGTCCGTAGACGACCATAAACGACAATATAGAAGGCAGGAGGTGAAAGGAAAGCAGAGCGAAAATAAGAATCGGAAAAATGCAGGGAAAGTGAGGGACGATGGTTCGTGGCATTCTAAAAAAAGCCAGAAATACTGAGCTAGTGTGTAGGATAAGGAGCGTGGCGCGTGCATGGCGGAGTGAGCTATGAACCATATAAACATATAAGACATAATGACATATATAACTGGCGAACAGACGAAAGAAGAGAAGGGGACGGATCATTGATCCTGCTAATGGGTAGCAGTTTTTACGCCGGCCAACCACGCGCCATCCGGGCTGCACCACCACCCACGCGTCCAAGGAAATCCCATACGGTCGCGGCACCATCAGGGACGAAGCCCTCCCCGACAGGGTATAGTCTATTAAACTCAGACCACGCCGCACGATCATAATATGACGGGCCGCCGGGCACATGGTATTGCGGCTGCATGTATGGCCCACTCAACACGCCGGCCGCGAGGACACATACACCGAGTACAACCGCCGCCTGCGTCAGGCCCGCTGCAAGCGAGCGGTCGCGGTCGCGGTCCCGGTCCGCGTCCGCGTCTTCACGTCCGTATACGAACGTGTTGTAAATGTTGTAGAAGCGGTTCTTGCGCCTCGGACCAGCGCTTCCGCCGCTTGAGCTCGAACGCTCACTACGCGCGCCGTCTCGCGGGCCCGTCTTGAGTGACATCTCAAGCACCTTGTCGATCGCTAGACACTCGAAGCCCATTTCTCCCTTGAGAGCGGCCCATTCCTCCAGCGTTTCCTCGGAGACGCCGCCACGGATCGGAGAGAGCGGCACATCCAAGCCCTTGTGCCACTTGCGGATTGCCTCCGCGGCGACACGCATGTCGCGCTGCTCGAGCTCTTCTCCAGACTTGCTGCTTTCGGCATAGGAGGGAGGAAGATCGCGCGGAGCAGGCTTAGGCGTAGGTGGGAGAAGTGTCGATGACGATGATGCTGTACTTTCCTCAGGGGTGACAGAACGGGAAGGCTCAGGCTCCAGTGCGTCCGTTTGAATCTCCATCTCGGCTTTCACAGGAGGTGGAGTTACGGGAATAGGGTCCGTTTGAATTGCGGATGATGCGATCGGGGTACTCTCGGTTTGGGCGCTAAAAGTCGATGTGAGCCTCTTGGGTTCCGGATCCGTCTGTGTCATAGTGGACGTAGCGAACTCTGACACGTCGTGTTGTGTGTAGGCGTCAGAGTAGTGCCTCACATCCTCGAACTCAATTGTCTCCACCCTTTTCATCGCACGACTTGTGACCTTCTGTATATTACTGTAAGTAATATTCGACCGATATGTGAGGGGAATGACAAACCTTCTTGCGACGAGTGATGATGGTTTGCACCACATCCTCGCCCTCCGTGTCCCCGTCGCCGCTCCCGTCATCGCTCACTGCCGTGCTCTCATCCTCATCTGTGTCGTCTTCCCCGGGCCACTTCCCCTTCATCCTCTGTAACTCAACACCAAGGCTTTTACCAATGCTCCCATGGACGCTATCGCGACCTGAACCAGCCGGAACAAGACTGCCGTCTGCTTTGGTGCGAAGCTCGTCCATGTCAAAGCGCATGCGGTCAATCGTCTCCTTGAGGAGCATATTCTCTTGCTTTTGCTCGTCGAGTTGGGCTTGAGCCTCACGCGCGGCAACAAGCTGTGCCTCCAGATGTTGGGTATGTTGCTCCATCTGATCCATCTGCTGCTGCCATTTATTAATTTCAAGGCCATGCAAGGAGATTTTGTCGACCGATTCGCGGAACTGCTGATCCCGCGTACGAAGGCCGTTTCTCAAGTGTTCCGCCTCAGCTGAAGAAATATGTCAGAAAGAGGAGGAAAGAATCACGTTGGAATACTCACTGCATTGCTCTTGATACTGCTTCTGCAGGCTCTGGTATGCGGACTTTGAGGCTTCCAAAGCCCTCTGCCGCTCCGCGATGTCGCTCTCGAGGGCCGAAATCTGGTGAATGTACCTCGTCTCCTTGGCACGGAGTTCCTTTTCTTCCCTCATTTTCGCGCTCAGCTCACTCTTGGTTTCCTCCAATAGGTTTTCCAATTCCTCCAGTTCGACTTCGTGTTCTGTAATCTTTTTCTGCAAAGCGCGGTCTTGCTCCATTACTCTACGTTGCAGCTCCTGGTTCGTACGCTCGAGAGCCTCCTCGCGCTCAAGCGATTCAAGCGAAGCCATCGACGCTGAGGCGTTGCGGTCGAGCACAAGTCCGAGAGTTGGATCTTCGCCATCGTCGTCGTCCTCCGAATCCGTGTCAGAACCATGCCGTGGCGAGCGCTCAAAAGAGTCGCCTTCGTAGCCAAAACGCCCGCGTCCCTCTGGCGACATCATCCCGTCGATACTACTGATGCTCGAATTATTGTACTGTCCGCGCGAGTGAGCACGCGACGAGGGCCGTATTGGCGGAGAGGAGACACTCCAAAGGTCGGGATGTGAACCCCGAGGTGAAGTAGGGTTCGAAGGAGCGCGCGAACGTGCGCGTGCGCGAGAGCTGGACCGTGAAGGCGTAGCCGACTAAAGCAAGGAGGTCAGATCACTAACGGGCTCCTGTATGAGCCACGAACCTCTGAATCGCTCGTAGCACGTCCATAGCTTCCTGCATCACTCCGCCTCCTTCCCGACTGTACCGCCCGCTTTGAGTTCCAACTAGATGGGACGGCGTGCTGCAGTGGGGCTGTGCGCTGGCGACGGCCACTATCAAAGGGGGACTCGGGAAATCGTCCCGAACTTGGCGTCTGAGGTGGTGGTCCGCGACTTGACGAGCGAGAAGACCGGCCGTTGTTATTGGCCGAGTCATCCTCTCCACCGCTCCCACTTGCCTGCAGGTCGATGGCATCCGTGTCGGGAGAACCTTTCGGGCTATGCGCCGTAAGGGCAGACAAGAAGCCTAGGAGGATAGTTGGGGTAACTTCAAGCCCTGGGTTGGCGCTGACGAGCTCGGCCAGTTTGCTCTCTTCGTCTTCTGAAAGTAGTTGCATGCCATCGTGGAGCTCTCCAAAAATGCGAATCACGTCGACGAGCGTGCTAGCTGGTATTGCGGGCTCCCCGTTGGCATTTGCGCGGGATTCGTGGTGTGATGTGAATATGTCGTACAGTTCTTCCTCGAGGTCTGCGACTGAGTCGCGATTTCTACTGTTAGTAGTCTGTTGCCCAATGAGCATCGATGTTCCTTTCCAACACGGGGATGGGAGACGTACCATAGTGCTTTACATGGGAATGAACGAGAGACAAGCAAAAAGAGGCCGCGATGGACGCGACGAACCAGGCCACACGGTCGGAAAAGAACTACGTAAGACACGTGGCCCTCCTGCGAGCCATTCGATTCCCCACTCCGCCAAGCATTAATTTCTCGGATATTGATCGTAAAAACGACGATAGGGTCCGTATCTCGAGCATTATTTACCTATATATATCTAGCGAACTAGCGAATGGACATCGTATCGTATGGGGATTTTCGGGCATGCTCCATAGATCAAATAGACTTCATATTGTCATACGTACATGTACTGCTAGCCATGATTAATACCGCTCGGCCCCGGTTGGAGATCTCGCCTGGGGGGAATGCGGGGGAATGGAGCGGCAGACGACATGCGGGGTATTCCGCCTTCATATCAAACCCTTCATAATATGTCTAGATAGCGAAATAGTTTCATAGGCATATATAATGCTGGAGTAAGGAAGACGGCCACACGGCGCGTTGCGCGTGGAAAAGTCCAAGCCACGATGCAAGCCACGTGCTGATCCACCTGCGGCCTTTTCTCACGCTATATGCATGGTTCGATTCTACCTTTGCTCGAGCTTGGACCTCTCCTGTCCACCTCGACTGGGTCGCGCATACATTCAACTGCTTCCCCTCCAGTACTTATCTGCTCAGGAACTATCCCTTTTTTAATTCTGCCCCACGGATTGGCTTTCTTATGACCACGACGCCTGACTGACGAACTAACGAACCAACACTGAACTCCTCGGACTCTAAATCCTCTAAATCAACCTTTAACCTTGATCCCACAACACTCTATCAACCGAGGATGCTCGTTCTGCATATATTTGTGTGGCTGCTCCTCCTTGTTGCGCTTGCACTTCTGTAAGTTCTTCTGCCTCTTCTAATCTGACGGGAGCTCACGTTATTTTCTGCCGTGCATCCAACGACACAACTGCCTAGTGCAATCATAACGTTCTCCACGCCTTTTATCACGAAAGTATACTTCTTGCATACATCACAAAATGGAGGTATGATATACGGACTATTGGGAACTTGCCTGGATGACGGGTCACAGTGCTCCCCGAAAGCGTATGGGCTACCTTGGCGCCTTGGTCGCCAATATTGACTTATCACATGTCGCGTTTCTTCTTCAGGCTAGGTATTGTTTCTCCAGAACTCATATTCTGGTTGACGAGAGCTCTTGTTTTGTATCCTATTGGTGAGTACTTGTATCACCTCTTTCTACCCTGCTTCGTCTCCAGTGATCTCGTCCTCCGGGACCATTACAATAATCGGGCTGGACAAGACGTGTTCTCAACCCCGTTTGCAAATTCTGTCATCAGACAAAACTACGCTACGACAGAAAATTTTGATAAAGCCCAAAACTTGAATTGGAGCCTTTGCCCTTCATATTTCTTTCATTACTATCAGCTTCTTTTTTGAACCGCCTTTAAACCAAGCTGATACGTCATCATGCTAATCAGCTGCCGGCCTGACACTGCTCGCGCTGCTTAGTCTAATCCCTCCTATGTGCACGTATCGACGTGACCACTACTTCCCCAGCCCTGCCTTCACATGTCTGGCGTTTCTGGCATTCCTCTCATCACTTGTCGCACTTGCGTTCGCGCTCGCGCTATTCATTGTTGGCATACGGCGCTTTCATGCCCTGGGGTTCGAAGCAAGCCTGGGACCATGCGTAAGTCCCACCGTCCATTTTCTGCACTTTACTAAGTTGTGTATATGTCCTGCCTATATTATTTGTCCTACCTCCCGCCCATTCTCTCGCGCTGACACTAAATTTGGCAGATATGGATGTCCATTGGTGCAACCATTGCGCTTGCCATTGTCTCTATGAGCTCAGGCTGTGGCTGCGTGGGCAGAAGTCATCATCCAAGGGTCTCGCCTTACCTCGCGTACAGCATTTAACGACATATATTTCTTGTTTCCGTCTATTTGTATACTAGCATTTGTACTCTGGGCTTAGGGACGGTCAGTTTTTTATTTTAATTTTTTAGATTCCTGCGACACCCCTACATGTATTCTGCGATACCTACGACTCTATACGGTCCCATAACGTTACGAATGCGAAGCGGATGGAAAACAAATTGCAAATGCCACAGATATGAGTAGATACAGGAAGATGGCAGATATGGGGGTATACTGGCATGTACAGCTATGAACATATTCCACGAACTCGATCTGTATAAATGAAGTAGAGGACTCGGGAATGCAGGATTTCTCTAAGTGTATGATCGGCATCTACGAAACGCGGGTACGAAAATCTATGACAGAAGCTCTATGAGCCATAAGACTCAGAAACGAGGAGGCCGACCAAGCATGCATCGAGCATGAATTCGACGTTAACCCACGCATGCGTCAAGGCTACACAATCAGATTTCCGGGAACACGCGATGGAGAAAGACCCGCTTACAAAATAGCTTGGTACCGTCCCGACCAGCGACGCGCATTAGTTCCTTCTCACCTCCGGGATGATAGGGCAGGTACGGCGTAATATTGTACACTTTGCCATTAAACGCGGACCACGCGTCGTCCTTCTTATTATGCTGTTTGAGCATTGACGGCGTCACGCGAAGCAAAGTGTCAACCCCCTGATCCGGTACGTGCGCACGTTGATATCTCAGCAGATCCACAACAAACTAGGTAGAAAACGCACTCGTAAGTCTGCGCCCGATGACTTCAGCGCTGCCCAGTCAAGCGGTCCACAACCCGGCGCAAGGGCGACTTTCTCCCTGAACTTTTTCGCGGGAGGCTTATTCGTACTGGGCGGAAGTCCAAGCGTCGATGATGCAGACGGAGGTGGCATCAAGCTCGACGAAGCACCGCCTGCGCCAGCCCGAGAAGGCGGCACACCCGGCACGCGTAGGGCATTCGCAGGGAGTGGTGGTGGCGGCATCAGCTGCGTATCGGTCAACACTTTTGGAAGCGCCGACGAACTGTCCAGCTTCGACGTTGATCCTAGGCGCTGAGCGCTGTTCAGAGCTGGAAAGGCAGGCGGCGTGTCGGTACGGTCAGAATCCGCGTCCGAGTCATTGTCCTCTTGCGAGCGTTCTGCATCGGGTGCAGATACGCTAAATGAGACTTCGGATTCTTCCGTCGTAGACGCCGGATTGGAGAAAGGCGTCCCGCCTAACCAGCTCCTCAGATATGTGGACATGATGTGGGTTGGAGGACGAGCACTGCTGGCGTGGACGAGCGTTGAGCGCGTTTCCCAGAACGGAAGGCTGCGTATGACTGCTTCATGATTAGTGATCGGTGATCGGTTTTCGAAGTTTCCTCCATCCCGGGGCCATATGTATTCGGCGGTGTCCCCGACTCGGACTGGGCGAAAAACGCTCGAAACAGCTACCTGTTTCGTTTAATCGTGATGCGCAGACTCTCCCAAACCCCCTTACTTGAGCTCGCACCGTTCCTTTTGGCCTGAAAGAAGACATCCGCCGTAGTCACTCTCCTCGTGTCTATCTGCGGGCTCGGGACCAGTTTGTCCGGCCAATCGTATCTTCGACCTCCTCATAATCTGTTGCAAGACTTGGCCTCAAACACCTGGAATGATAAATAGGACATAGCCGGACCCTCAAACCTCGTATCTACTGGCACGCGCGTCTGACGCTAACGGGTCGCCCGGGTCAATACGGGAAGGGGCTTTATCTTCAGAGCACTTGAGTAAGATTCACTGACATACACTTTGGCTGGTCGCAAACTTAGTATGGTGGCATAGCACAAAATTAACTGTAATGAGTTCTGGCGCAAATCTTCAGCGTCTCGATCAGGACCCAGCGTCCAATCAGGCTGATCCGGGACGTCTTATCCTGAACGCCTCGTCGATGCCACCACCCTCACCACGCGAACAGAATAAGGACCCCCCAGTAAAACAAAATACGGCGCAGGAAGCACAATCGTTTCTAGATGCACTCAAAGACGAAATATCACCAACAGGGACTCTCGCTGGTGGTCCGAAGGTAGTAATGGAAAGAGAGGGTGACACGGATATTGTAATGGATGAACCAGAAGAAGGGCAGATTGAAGAATCCTCAACGGCGCCTCCGAGAATACGGGAGTCACAGCTCTGGGATGGCAAATTTGTGGAAGGACTACCGGGAAGGACGAAGCGCATACAGACACCCCCAAGAGAAGAGAGTAGCTCCGATGCGCCTGGGGTTAGCCACCTCTGTGAAAATGGGTTACATCCTGCATTTTCGGACTCGCCGAAATCAACACCTGGTATATGGGTCTTCGAGCCTGGTCGCAGTTCTGCGAGCATTATCTCATGTAAATTCAACGTTAGTTGGGGAATGGCCGATGCCGCCAAGAGGTGGAGCGAAGGACTCGAAGATCTGGAGTACGTCTGCTCCCGTCCTCTAGCGAAAATGTAATCTTATTTTCTGCTGTTTATAAAGTTCTTCAAAACCGGAATTCACAAGAGTCAACTTCTGCTGCTACCCAAGGGGCACTTTTTCCGGGTTAACAGCAGTTGAAAATATTCTGGAGAAAATTAAAACTGCTGAACCGACCTGGCCAGTTGCTTGGTTGTGCATAGAAAGGCATAACCGCGTGTGGTCGCCATTCGATCTGGTACGTTATTAGACTCAGATTTGTTATTTGAGACATGCCATTAAAGTGGTATCCAGACTTGTCAGGAAGGTCCCATCGATATATCAGCATTCACCAGCGAGGAAGACAACGAATTACGGATAACTCACGTAACCGACACCTCCGATCTCATTTTCGTCGTATGGGCCGTATGTCCATCTGAGAAACAGGTTTCCCACGTAAGGAAGAAAAAGAGGTTTCAGGAACTCGTTCGCACACGCGCATTCCTGCAACGAAAGCCGTCCATGTGATAATTGTAGGATCGAGCTGCGCCTCATATCGTGTTCCGCAAATAATCAGCCTCCTGCTAGTCTTTTGGATGAGCTACTTCCCTGAGCCGTGCTTTCCGGCATACTCTCTGGATGATGTTGGCTTGAATTTCATGAAAAATTCGGAATATCCAGTTTTATCGACGTAACTAAAAGATGTCCATTTTGCCTACCTTTTCAGACTACTATGTAGTACTACTATATTTTAGGATGTTTCAGTACGAGTACATTTAACATTTAGCAAGATACTTCTCGGACGTGTCCGTACAACAAAGGCAGAAGGAGAGGGGAGAAGGGACAGGGCGCCCTCCTCCCCCAAAGTGAGACTGCTAAATACTAAAGCAATAAGTCTCAGGAAGGAAGACAAACAATGAAGGACTGACTAGCACCAATTACCCCGCCGCAAAGGGGGCGTCCCACCCACTCGCCCCCTGCCGGTCCAGGTGCAATGCACCTGCAATATTTATCTTTACCGGCTCCCGGTCATGATTTGTACAGCAACTATGACCTATAGTACAAGACCGTAAGAAACAGGCTATAACGATAATAGTCCGAATATGACGTACCATTGCGCTGCCCGCATAAACTTGAAGATCGTGCCGGACGATATGGGTCGAGGGAGCCCAGTGGATCTAAGCAAGAGTATCTGTCAGCAGACTGTGAAGAGGCGGGAAGAATTTAATCTCACATAAGCCCCGAGCCGACACGATCTCCGCCACTGTTAACGAAGAGCCTCCTGGATGATTGGTCGGGCTAGCACTCGAGTGGTGGCGGAGGGTACACCAGTCGTGGGGCGAGGCCGCTAATAAGTTGAGTCTGGATACGGTATATCAGCCATGACGAGTGAAGAAGGATGGAGGGGGGAGGGGGGAGGAACATACAACGACCTCGAACTGGAATACGTGGACCAACACCTTCTCAACCGTGGAGGCACCGACCAGATAACCAAGCAGCCTCACACCTATAAGGTGTTGCGGTCAAGTAATCGCAGAAGGATGTAGCGCGAGATGCTGGTGGAAGGAAGGAGAGGAGTGTTTGACCTCCGGGCGAGCCCTGAAGAGGTATATAGCCGTCTGAATACTGGGCTGACATGATATTGTCTTGTTTTCGCTTCTTTGAGGCTGACGTCGATGACGTGACGCTAATCGTTGAGGTTCCAGGCCAGCATAGACCTATTTCGTGAGGACGCTTGGCTGGAATATTAGTAATAAGGTTTCCGGGGAATCGAAGGTAATATCAGTGCGCATTAGCGCCCAGCCCTTTGCGGTTCGAAGTCTGGGATAACAAAGGTGCAATAAGTGCCGCAAATCACCTTAAGTAGAAATTGTTTGATCCAGAGAAAACATTGTCAGGCTTTGCCAGCGGAGCTAGTCCTGTCATTATTTTCTATGTTTTCCCGGTCATTTTCTTGAATGAAATTCGTCACTTCCGGGGAGTGTCGATCCATACACAGCCACTCGCATAGGCTATTTCGCAAACAGGCGCTACGCCTCACGTGATTGCTAGTCACGAGCAGCCATGCCGACGTGATTTCGGAAGTGGCTGCTGGCACCGTTGCAGTGGCCGCTCGGGTTCCTGCTCCAAGTCCGACTCGTCTTTCGCGTCGACTTCAAGCCCCAACTAATTTCTGCCAACATGGACACGGAGGAGCAAACGATACTCCTCTCTCCTTCGTCCGATTGTTTGTCCGAAGTACGCGTTTTCCCGTTGATATGCCATCTCAAGAGGGACGTTACGGTGAGCATTGGAAACCACGCGTATCCTGGTACAGGTGGCTCACAAATTCCCTAGGAAAACATTGGTGAGTACGATGCTTCGCGGTGCAGTATATTGTGCTGAGACAACCAACCAGACTCGGCCCTGACTTGGGAGTACGTAGACATATTATTCCTCTCCACTCGTTACCTAACAATGGGACAGGCAGCTCACGGCGTCCGACGTAAATTTCGCCATCATACGGCCCCTGGTGTACAAATATGCGAAATTAAATAACATGGCTGTTGTGTATGCGTGTCTCGTTGTTCGCTCTCACTTCATCCACCTTGTGGACGAAAATCTGGCGGACGCGAACATCATGGCTTCGCGCGCGATGATGTGCGAGCTTCTCGCAATGAAGCTCGTTCGCCAATTTGCGAACGATAAGCTGGTGCTAGCTTCGGTGCTCACAACGACGTGGAGCCCAATTGCGGGCGCCCCAGAGGATGTCATCGAAGACGTTAGAGATGCGTTGGGTGGAGACGAAAAGGATTTGGACGATCCAACCAGTGCCTTGGAGGTGCGTGTATTTGGAAAATTAATGGGTGATAAAATCACAACATGAGTCTTTCAGATGGCTATTGCGACAAAAGCAAAAGCATTTTTATCATCAACTGTTGTTCAGACGATTGTCAATGATATTCATTTGGGGCGTATTGTCCTTTCGACGGTCTCGAATCGCTCTCTTCTGGCGGACAATTATAAGCCCCGAGCGGTTGAAATTTATGACAGCCGAAAAGCACCCTTTCTGAATCATTACCGGTTTGTCATGAAACTATTCAATATGATTAACACTTACTTTTGTCAAGTCTTCGTGTGCCCAAATATGGCGCCATACTTGAATTCCTCAACTTCATGATATTAATGCTGACGTTTTGTCTCTGCTTATCAAGTAAGAAGCATCGCCACTATATATGCTTCTCCGACTAACAAATTTGTCACAAAACAGACCAAGACTTTGATCACCTCGGAAAATGGGAAGGAGCCTTCATTATATTTGCATTAGCGTTCGTCCTAGAAGAATATGCACAAGCTCGTGAGCATGGATGGGGCAGTGAGTCTTTCTGTACTAGCTTGAAGCTGTGTACTGAAGCCTAAACCTATCATTCGCCAGTCTACATGGCTAGCGTGAGTCATCCCCGCCTCGAATAATTACCACATCCTCAAAAGAAAATCACAGATGTGGAATGTTTTCGATACATCATTTTTGTTAATTTTCCTCACGTACTTCGGACTGCGTATGAAGGGTTTGGCGCAAGGGAACCGTAAGTGAGCTCTCCTGCATATGATGCGCAGCTCATGTGTCAACTAGACTATCTATCCGATCTCGCGTTCGACATACTCGCTTGCGGCGCATGCATCCTTTTTCCTCGGTACGGTGGTTGTATTTTCATTATACTGTGGCATGACTCACCTGTGGCACAGGCTGGCTTTCTTCGCGATTAAGAACAATGTCGTTATCCTGTAAGTGCCTTCCGTAACATGTGTGGATTACTGTTGAAAGTACGTTTTAGTGCTCTGCGGGGAATGGTCGTCGACTTCGTCTTCTTCATGTGTGTAGCCGCTGTCTGCTTCTCCGGACTGCTGTTTACGCTATGGACACTAGGTATGTCATCCCCACTCTTTGTCGCGTATTGTACAGGAATGTCTTATATTATCGGTAGCCGACCATGGCCAATGGCCCCTCAAGAAAATAATGTGGCTAATGGTGCAGATTTGGTTCGGCAACACATACCTCAGTTTCTCTCAGGCAGAGAGTTTTCACAAGATCTTCGGACCGATTCTGATGACAACGTTCGCCGCACTGTCAAATACTTTGCTGCTGACAAGTAAGTTGTTAATTATGGGCAGTGGGAGTTATGTTCAAATCTAATACTCACAGTCCTCATTTCGATCTTGTCGAATACCTTTGCACGAATTAATGAGGCAAGCTATCCCCAGCGTTGCTGACTACGAGTTGACCGAATTAATTTTATTCCTCAGAACGCAAGACAAGAAGTAAGTTAAGTCTTCGCCCTCGTCAGTCAGTTTGGTTTACGGGTTTGGTGGCAGTATCTATTCCAGTTCACAATTTCTACGATCGAGGGGTAAGGTCTTTATTCCTGCACCTAGCATTATCGAAGCTAATTCTCAGCGCAGGGTCAAGACGGATGCTTTATTCAGTTATCAGCCACCGTTCAATCTTGTTGCATACATGCTGCTTCTCCCCCTCAGTTGGGTACTCTCTCCGCGTGCCCTGCACTCAGTGAACGTGTTTTTAATCCGATTGACCGTAAGATATTCGGTGCTCTTTGATTACGCGAGGGCGGCCTTTGTTTATTGACACTCGTTCTCAGTCTTTCCCTATCTTGATAGTTATCGGACTATACGAGCGTTATTTTGCTCCGGGTCAGGAACTCCGTATGTCCGGTAAAGAGACCGCACATCACCTCTACAACTCGCTGCCTCGAAATTTGAAGAAGATGCCACTTGTCGAGGCGCTAGTCGGTTCGAACGCGCACACACTCTACGATGCGATCTTCGATATCGAGCTCTCCGACGAACAAGAGCATGGGCTCTTCGACGGCTTTGACGACTTCGATGACGAACGACCCGAGTTACGCTCTCTCACATCACACGAAAACATGCGCAAGGGTACGCGAACGCGAACGCCGTCGCGGCGCCGTGCGATAAGCGTACCAGGATCACCGGACGGTGGACTTCCTTCGCCTGGCATGCCACGCTCGCCACGGCGTCGGCCAAAAGAAAGTATAACATCGAATAACGAGCAAACAGGCGGATTGGGTGTTCCAAACCTGAAGGAGCCGAGTCCGCTCGCGCGGTTGTTCGGCGCCCCACGTTTGGTGATGTCTGCTTCGGAGAGTAGTGCGACTGTGGCACCAGTGGTAATAACGGATGAGACGATGGCCGGGGTAAGAAGGTTGGAACATGTTCTTGAGGGCATCAGGGATCTACCTGTACAGAGGCTGAAGGACGAGATGAAGGAGCTTCAGGCAAGTCTTTTCGAACAGTATCTCTATTCCTCGGTGCTCAATGTTCACGTAGGAACGACAAGCACGTATTGAAAACCTTCTCCTTACTCTGACAAGAGGGATGAGAAATGAGACAGGCACTCATGGATCACGACATAATACCATTCTCTGATGCCATGCACAAGCTTCGGTATTCGCGTAGGAGGTCGGATATTTCATATACCCAAAGGCTCATGACTGTTACGAACAAACGTATAATTACTGGACTTTCTGCATTTACAACATGGATTATTTACAATTAAAAGAATTAAGGCAGGGTGCGAGAGACACAAAGCCACGCTCCCAGCGGGAAACGAGGCCAGATAGGCAGCTTGTTCGAACCTAGTCGGTTTGTGGTCCAAAGACTTCGTCCGGAGTGAAAGGCTTTGCAAGGTCGAAAAGTAAAGCTTCCCATTTCGCGTCTTTTGCCCTTCGCTCTTCTAGGGCCTTCAGCTGTGATGGGGTCGGCGGATGTGCGATGAGGGCAAAGACGTAACTTGTCATGTCGCATGCATGATCTAGCCGTATCTGGATTTGTCTCCCTTCGACATGAGAGGTGACATCCACGAATCCTTCTCCCGTCACCTGCGGCGCAGGACTGCGTCAGCCAATCATACATGAGGAGATTGACAAGAGGCGCAGACAAACCAGGAGCGGGGGTGCAAGAAAGAGTCTCGACTTTCCAATGTCAGCGGAAAGACGAGAATTTATCGGCCAGGACGATGTCAACTTGATCAACGTTGACATATCCGTCTCGCCATTATTGCCGCTCGTCTCAAAGCCTGCCTCAACGGCATCGTCTTGCCTGTAGCAGGCCAAGGACAAACATATGCTGTTTGTGGTGTCCCTAAAGTAGCTGGTCAACACCCTGTTCTAATCGATACCTGTCTGAAACGGTACTTGCCGTTTGTGTTGTCCGCGTGTCTTCCAAAGTGATAACAAAGCCTCTTGCTCTTGAGAAAGTTCGAAGTCCATTACAACTGACCCGCCTACGGTTTCTCCCAAATCTACCGAGACATAGACCGCCGTTGAAGGGCCAAAAGTGCTCTTCATTGGATAAATGTGGTTTTTATCGATGGTAAGCTCCCTGTTCTTCGCAGCGGAATCGGTATTTAGAGTGAGGGTGGAATGCGAAGATGCTTGTTCCGGAGGGTCTTGAAGCGATATCTTCTCCGTTTCCGTATCCTGCGGCTTCACTGATTCAGTAAGGTCTGTGATAAAAATACAATCAAAATTAAGCTAGATCCGTTGTCCAAAAAGATAATTGATAGCTTACAGCTGTCCACGTCCATCATGTCCATGGCGTCATTTTCTTCCGGGTCCACTTCAGGCTGCTCGAGCAGAACAGCCTCGGACGTGTCTACTTGCCTTGATGACGGCTCTTGCCCCGGAACATCTTGCGAGATATGCTTATCATTGCTTTCTATGTGAACGCTATTATCAACGCCAACGGAAAGTGGTCTTAGAAAGTGATCCTTACCGACAGGAGGAGTCACCATGGCTGTAGGATGTGGTGTACTCTGCTTCGGAGAAGCAGGATGTGGCGTCGCATGCGCTGGGCTCTCCGGTCTAACAGGGTCGGAATAGGAATCCGTAGATATACTCATACTTGAGGAGGATGGCTCAATGAGAATTGGATGGGGGGCATCGCTTCCTGAAAAAGGTGGTGAGAGCGGAGTGGATTCGGCATTCGAAATTTTGTGGCTTTGTGGCTGCGAAAGCTCAGGAGTCAAAGCCTGACCCTCCGAAAGTCGACGATTATGGTCCAAGGCAGGCGCCCTGAAAAGTGGTTCCTTCGCGTCTCTTGTTTTATCTTCCTCGGACGATGCTAGCGATAACGCAACGCCTGGGTCGATATCCTCGTCGATTGTAAGGTCAATTACTTCCGGTGTTGATGCTATTGATAGTACATCAGTCTCGCGCGCCTGGGACGCCGATTTTGGCCTCAAGGGCGTGTTGTGGACCTTAGTAACCTCGGCCGACCCAGAAATAGTACTAGTATTTACAACAGGAACATCAGGTAGAGAGACGACACTTGATGCCCCACTTTCACCTCGCTCTTTGTCTGTAATCAGAGGCGTAGGAACTGAGCGTTGCTTCTGCTTTGAAGAATACCATTTCATATCTTCGTCCGCCAGCGTAGAGTCAACAAATGAGGATTTTAAAAGTCTGGGTTTCTTCCGGGGTTTGGTGGCCGGTTTTTCAGGCACAATGATTGTGGAAGAAGATGTCATCGGTGGTGTTTCAGCAGCGTTCGTTGATAATACAGAAGGGGACAGTCGTGACGCAAGGTTCGGTGATACGGGCACGTTAGCACGGGTGTTTTTTAACTGCTTAGTGCTTAGCGCCGATGGAGAAGTAGATGATCCCGCTTCCGGGACCGCATTGCGCAAGAAGGTCAACGGAGAGGCTATCGCGGCCACAGGCGTTCCCGTGTCGTGCCGAGAGGACGACGCCATAGGAGCGCTTGGGTGGGGAGCTTGAGGGGCTAGCGCAGTTGGGGGCGGTGCGGCGGTGCCGGTGCTGACTTGTCCGGATTTTACCCGGGTTGGATTTTGTGGCAGCTCCTTAGAAGTACTCTCCAGCGGTGTTGAGATTTTTTGACCAGACTCTGTCGCAGACGAACTAGACGGGGCGTTGTATGCTCGTTTGGGGCCTTCTTGAGGTCTACCATGCGCTGGTTAGCTACTGCATGTCGATTATAAGGGTGGTCAAACTGCTACCCTGGTGTTCGTTCACTAGGTGGCGTCGGTATCGAAGTTCCAGGTTGTGCAGATGCAAATATCTCTTTTAGTTCTTCTATTGGGACGCGTGAGCAACTGCGGAATAAAGCATGAGGAATCGTATAACTCACCCTTGAGGGCATGATCATTTGCAAAAGTCCCTGCATGCCGGAAGGCAGTAGCAAGAAGCGCTCTGTAAGCACCCACACGCGGTTCCAACCAGGACGGGTAGGGGAAATTGGATTGGAAAAGCGTTGGAGATTTGGACAGTCGAGTGAGCGTTGCCCTAGCTGTCTAGATCGAGAGGGTAAGTCGAGAACGACCGACAGTGGCGAAGACGGTGCGACTGTACTCTGAAGGTATTGACGATCTACAGACAATATGAACATTAGGCGTAACGGAAAGACTCGCGGAATACGAGCGCGAACTAACGAGCGGTCTAGCCTCCGTATAGTAAGCCTCCTTCCTCTCAATAAACTTGGTTAGTTTCTCTGCGGCACTCGTGAAGGCCGCTTCGTCATCCGAGGAAAAGCTCTTCTCGATCGTTCTGAAGATTTTTTCGTTCCTGGTCTTCAGGGCATCATTTAAGAGGGAAGAGGGAGCCATGTAGGCCAGGCTCAAGGCAGCCAGAGACTTAAATATGGCTGGCGCCAGTGTGGTATTGCGAGCCGATTATGCTGCGCTTGCCGCAGCGAATTTGAAATTGAGCAGTAATCGCGCCCGCAGACATAGACGAGACTGCACGTGGCCGTCAGGCCATTGCCAATGTCGAACGCGTCCACTTTAACTTAGAGAGGCAGCAAAGCATCTCTTCTGGTTAACCACGATGACGGACTCCGATATCGACGCTTTTCTTCAGCAGGAAGTATGCGAAAATAATAGTATTGGACGTCCTCTTTTTCACGAGTATCGCGGCCTCTCTAATTCATCCCCAACAGGTCACCTTTAGGCTTCTGAGTCGCAAGTTGTCCATACACGTCAACGCAGCCAAAAAGTAAGAATTGGACGCGTTTTCGCGACCTTTGTGGATGCTCATCAAGTTGAAAAGTGGTCTTGCCTCTTTTTACGCGCGTAAACGCGAAGGTTCGCAACAGGTGTACGCCACGTTCTGGGTCTCCGGGGAGGCGGATGGCCGTCAGGCGGGCGGGTCTGATGACCAGATGGATGTGGACGGAGGTAATGTTGCAAGAGTGCTGACATACAAGGTCGCTATCTGTGAGGAACGGGACTTGGAAAGTGCGTTCGATACCAGTGCGTGTGTGCCCTGAATGACCATTCGGTTCACAGAGACAAAGCTTATGTTCACGAAAATCACCTCCGTACACGTATATTCACTGTCTACGTCCTCTTCTATCGTTCGTGTATTACTCTGTGAACGGCGTTATGAAGTACTGAGACACTGTGTCTCCAGGACGAATCAAGTTTGTCTGGTGTGTCAAAAGCCGTACGAGAGATGGACATTGCTGGGGGTGACAAGCTCGCGGCAATTGTGGGGAAGATCACCAATCAGCGTATCTCGGTAACCAATCCTTTTTCTATGTCTTATACAATGTTCTTACACATTTCCACGGCCTGTAGCAAACCGAGGTTGCAGGCCCCTCCGATAAAGCCTCTTCGTCCGCTAAACCCAAAGCCTCGTCATCGAAACAGACAAGTGCACCTGTAACGAAGAAAGAGGAAAAGCCTAAAGCTACAGCACAACCAGCCCATCCGGAGAAGGAGAAACCCAAGGCTACCGGCAAACTCGATTGGAGTAAGGCAAAGGCAAAAGAAGTCAAAAAGGAATCGTCGATAGCCAAGGCTCCTGCCAAAGCGGAAGATACAAAGAAAGCGATACTGGCTGACAGTCAAGAAAAGGTAGGTCCGGACTTGGCGGTGTACCATGCAGAGGCTGATCCATGCACCAGCGCGGAATAAAGCGGAAATCAAGCTTTATGTCTCTAAAGGTAGAGGAAGATGACGTGGACGAATCCACAGAAATGGAGCTCAAGCCCGCGTCTGCGCCCAAGCCTATTAAGAAGGAACCTTCAGACACGACGCGCATCAAAAAAGGCGTGATTTTATCAGACGACGAAGAGGAGTTGATTGGTTCCAAGCCGGAAGGCTCACGGAAAGGGAAATCGAGGGCAATGGACGATTTCTCAGACGGTGAGCGGAGTGTTCGAGCTATGATGGACATTGACGATTGTAAATTCTCCTATTTGACTTGGCGTACAAGTTCACTGCTAATTACTGGGTTTTGTTACCTTAGCCGAAGTCGTCAAGGTGCCCAGGAGTCGGACACCTCCGCGAGAAGATGGGGACGAAACAGAAGAACCTCCACAGACGGATGACGCAGCAGTTAACGAAGAGTCCGACGATCCAGCACCAAAGGCGAAACCTCGCAAGCGCAAGGAGAAAAAGGTTGTCCCGTTCGGTCGGAACGGCTTGAAGAAAAAACGAGTCGTAAAGAGCAAGACCGATTTTGACGAAAAGGGCTATATGGGTCAGTCAGACAGTCGTATAGCTCATACATTGGGCGTGCTGAATGTCCTTTCGTCTTTTAGTCACGGTGGACTATTCCTCGTATGAGTCCGTCGATGAGGACGAAGCGGAAGCTGAGAAGGAGAAGTTCGCTAGCAAAGCCAAACCCAAGAAAGCGCCTGCGAAAGATAAGAAACCGATCGTAAAGAAACCTCCACCTCCTCAATCGGAGTCCGAGTCGGAGGTCAAGGCGCCAGCACGGAACAAGGGACCTGCGCCTTCAGGAGCAAAGGCGAAGAAACCGACTGCAAAGGCGCCGGCTCCGAAAGGGAGATCCCAGAAGAGCCTAACAAGTTTCTTCGGGGGTGGAAGTTCGAAGACTAAGGAATGATCTGCCAGTCGTAATCTCTATCCTCAGGTTTAAGATCTCGCTGAGTTTTTGTCACGTTTTGCTCAGCAACAGAGCAGCACTAATTTCTTGTACCGATGATCATGTAAACTTTGTTTAAAGTACAGCGCCGATTTGATCCGGCTACTAACTTGCTGCTAAGTAATAAAAAACAAAACTGGCTTATAGACCAACAGCAGCGTGAGCCCTGCTTCTCCATGAGAGATTGGCTCCCTTGATCTAGTCCCGGGAAGCTCGGTTTATCAAGTTGAGATGAGAAACAAATCGACTATAGGCTTTATCCAGGTGTCTGCGGTAGGGTATGTCTGAACTGACTTCGTCTGTATGCATTCGCTAGATTGCCACCTGCCACGCTCTCCAGTGGATACATAGTACATATATTATCTTCCCGGATTTTCTGCCCCAGACTGGCCTGACCAGCCCTTCACATAATTAAATACTGATCTTCCAGCGTTATTCTTAGTAAACTTGCATACCTTCAGAGCGCCGATCACATTTTCTTTTCCATCGTACTTAGAATCCGCGGTTACTTATACTTATGTTTCGTCGGCAATTCCCATTATTTTACTTTATTTTAGTCAGTACATGACTCGGTGGTGTAGTGGTTATCACATCTGTCTCACATTTGTGCCTATACAGAGGTGCACAGGAGGTCCCCGGTTCGAGACCGGGTCGAGTCAGTTTTTCTTCCTGTACTCGAAATGGCTGTTTCGCGGCGTTTCTACCACGCCGATGGCGTGCTGAAATGTTTACGTTATCCGATTTGAGAAGGTTGGTCCAAGTAAGTTTGAGTTGTTCCCGTGTACTGAAAAGGATCCAGCTTACCGCCGTCACAAAGCCAGCGGCCTGTGAGGGAAGGGACCTCCACCCATGAATGGAGCTCTAGGATATTACATAACACCACTGAAATACTTAGAGGCCGGGTTCCAACTGCGTCGGCTTCGCCGTCGCTCAAGTCAAGCGCCGGTACTACTCCAAGGCCCAGAATTCTGTTAAAGATTACAAATATTTTATAATAATGACCTTCCCGCTTGATCTGGTATAAGCTAGAGTACAAGAACAGATGAATACTAAATAAATACAATTGATTGCAATAACAATGTCCGTCTGGTCATCAAATGCGTATGAATGGATGTTGGGTATATGCGGGGTAATGCGAAAGGAATGGTAATAGGACACTATAGGGCGGTTGGGTGATCATCATCCGGGCGGAAGCGTAGACGAGCCAGAAGTACAGTGTCCCAGGGCGAAGAGGACCGTACTTCCGACACCTTGTTTGCGGCTGCATGCTTCCCAGGGACGTCTTCGTGGTACGACGGCCCGCTCATGTCATTGGGTAGGGAATCGGTGTCGATCGTGAATGCACCCCATTTCTGACCGGTCTTCGGCGCTGCGAAGACGTTGAAGTGTACCTGTTCATTTAAATAACAATCAGTAAGAAAAGTCCTATTGGCACGATCGAATTTACGGACCTGTCCGTCCGGATTATTGTGGTTTACAAAAAGGCCATAATCCGAGGCATCGAGGGTACCTATTACTAAGATTGTGATTGTGTGTCAGGGGAACTGCGTTGGTCGGTGACGTTGGTGAGATGTACGACTCACTTAAAAAGACATCTTCTTTCTGCAGACGATGCTCCTTACCATACAGTGCCAAAATGCGGTCGATGTTTGCTTCAAACCACTTCTTGGGTGCATATAGGTCATCAATATAGCGATATACTGTTACTTCCGCGTGCAAATATGCGCTCTTGTGTCCCGCGCGGATAGGGAATGAGACGCGCCGGCTGACGTTCTGCCTATCGTGGGCAAATATTCAGCTTACATACAAGAAGAATGCAGGATATTCTTACTGGAAATCTCCTGAGGTTCTACTGCGGAACCACAACAAACCCTGAAAGATGTCCAGACTACGCTGGGCCATGTTGCGCTTGTCTTGACGTTGAGTTCCCTTTGTAACGTCCCCATAGCCGCGCAAATTTGACATTCCTTCCGCCCGCCGCCCTTTCGATGACCCTGGCGGGTCAAAAGCATTAAACAAGGTCACAAATCTACCGCTCGGCCGGGATAAATATCCGACCGCCCCCAGCGAGACGGGCGAGGGTTCCCATAGGGGTAAGATCACTGTATTGATACCCAGTCAATAGGATGCGGGGAGGAGGAAAGGGACAAGAGGCCCACAGGAAGGATGGTAGGTATGCTGTAGACACAGCCGGTACCGACTCTCGTTCTTGCGTTGCGCGATGACTTCGTCTGCGGGAGGTGGAGACTCAAAGCGTTCCAGTTCCTCCAACAACCCGGGGCTCTCCGCATTTGAGCTGTCGTTTATGTCTGAAGAACCAGTGCGCGACGAAGACGTAGAATCGTTGTTAGGCGTTGCACCTTCTGATCTGCTACGTGTGGGCTGCACCCTCTCCTGTTGTACAGCTTGTGAAGCCTTTGAAGGCTCTGGGATATTAATTGGCTTGTAGTCTACCGGTGATGCCCCGATACTTTCCGACTGTTTCCCTTCTTCATGAATTGGTGTGATTATTCGCTGCATTGGGATAACGCCGCGCGAAAGTGTTGCTGGATTTAGTGCTGAATAAAAGCCCGGACTTGAATGGGTAGAGGTAGGTCGTCGGCGAGTAAGATCGTATGTATCGGATTCAGCTGGGGGGCGCAACGTAAACGACAGCCCCATTTGAATGCAAAAAAAAATACGAACTATCCGGAAGGGCGACCGGCTTCATGTCAGGCGACTGCCTTCGTATATGGTCTTCATCGAAAATACTGGATTTCCCCCCCAAAACCGGAGAGTCGGTGTACTTGCTAAGCCCCGCCTTTTTCAGCTCGCGGACAACTTTTTGGAACGTCGGTCTAGCCGCGGGGTTGTGGGACCAACATGACTCGATCACACTCAATATGCCATTAGATGCATTTGTGGATGTGATGGGAGGTCGCTTGTTCTCCTCTGCACGGCCAGTAGTCAGTATCAGGGGGGTGGAGGGTTAGAGGTCGTGACTTACCGATGACAAGATGACGGTAAGAATTATCGTCGACCATAGCCCAGGGAAGAGCACCATCCGCAAAAATCTCGACACAGACAATAGCATAAGCGTACACATCCACTTGGTAAGTGAGTACACCAGAGGAGTCTCCGTCAATGATCTCAGGCGCCTGCCAGCGCAGAGTTCCGCCTGGAAAATTGTCACCATGAGCAAAGCACATAGGACTTTTAGCAAGTGAAATCTCACGAGGGGGGTGGTTGCCGCTTATACGATAGGCTTCGCTCTTCATTTCACTTTGTCCAAAGTCAGTGATGACGCAATGTTTGTTATCGTCGATCAGGACGTTGGTCCCCTGTAAGTTTGGTTCTGTAAAGTTCCGCATCCAGACAAACATAAGGATGTTATTTACCTTCAGATCACCATGCATAACCCCTTGCCGATGGAGATATGCCATGCCCTTCGCAATCTCGAAAACCATCCGCCGTTGGATAGCGCCATCTACCGGCTTTTTTGTCCCACGCAGGAAATCGACGAGATTGCCATTGCGCATGTACGGACTGACCAAGAACCAAGGTGGATCACCAGTGGTCGAGCTTGCACCGAGGAGAGTGTGCACGTGCGGGTGCTCCAGCGTCCTCCATACATTCATTTCGTGAACGAAGATCTTCTGTGGTGTTGACAAAGCGAGAACCTTGACGGCCACGATGTGCTGTCGCCATGTTGCTCGATATACATCGGAGAAGTATCCCATACCTATCTTCTCTTCCAGGTCTACTTCGTATCTGGTCCAGTGTTAGAAAAAAAACCTTGGTTAAAGAGTCAATCTGACCAACCGAGTTATCGTCCAGTTAGGCAAATTTATATCCTGACCACGGCTCATTCGCCTCAGCGCGTCGATCCCAGACTCAATGAACTCGCGGTCAAGGGTATCCCGTTCGCCTTTTGCAACCCATCCACAGCCCATCTCCTTATTCTTCGTTTTCTTGCTCTTCCGGCTGCTTTTTGTCGTCACGCTATCCATAGTCAGACGCCTCCGCAAGCCGGAAAGACCTAGGGCTCCAGACACTTCCGTCTCCTGCTCTTCCTCTTCTTCCGTCTCCTTTTCATCAGTCCCCGGCCCGATAACTTCCGCTTTACTGGCTTCCTCTTTTTCACGTTCCTTCTCCAGGGCACGCTGCAGTGTCTTCATTGCCTCAGGCATCTCTTCTCGACTAACTTGCAAGACACGTAGCATTTCCACGTCGCTCGACGTCGCCAGCGCGGCGCGCATCAATGCGCGCAGATCTGCCATATCGAGCACGTGGTCCTGGACATTTTGCTGTTCCACAAGTATTGTGAGCTGTTGGCGAATCTCCTCGGGTGTTGGCGGCAAATGAAGCGTTGATTGCGACTGTCCTATAAGTGGCACTTCTTCTGAGTCGGGTGTTGGCGGAGGAGACTTCACGATCTCAAGCCCCGGCATACCGGAGCTTCCTGTCGTAGTACTTTGTGCCGTTGCCTGCGTGCCATGCGACCCTGTGGCTGGCTGTGGTTGTGTCCCGGAGCTTTTCGTAGAGGTTGTATTTGCCTCAGAGCTCGTCGCCGTTGTCTCCGTTCCGCAGGAGCTCGTTGAATAATATTCCGACGGCAACCCGACAGAAGGGAGCGCAACTGGTCCCCGCTTCGGAGTCACATCGGTATCCAGAGACCGGGGCTCGAGAGAAGCTAGTACGCGTTTCATATCAGCTCTATTCTGTGCATCTGCAGCTTGAATCTGACGCAGTGTGCGTATTTGTATGGATAGCTGTATTCCTGTCAGTCATGTTATGTTTACGCTCGCATGAAGGAATCTATACCGAGAACATTCCGAGCGCATCACTTAAAGCATAATCACAGGCGCCTATACTTTGCAATATTTCGTCGCGCTTCAAATATCGCTTGAGCAAGGGCCGATGGACCTGCTTCTGGAGTAGAATGTGGACGAACTTGAAGGACCTAAGAAGTAATGAGCACATGAAAGGATATTTTAAAAGTTGACTTTACTCCGTGAGCTTCATAAGGGGCAGAAATAGCTCTTCGCCGGCTTTGTCTCCTGCTTCGTAAATTTCTTCACGTACAGACAAAAGAATATCGGCACATCGTTCCGTCAATCGCAGACATGCGATTCTATTAGTCTGCCTAGTGTAAGTATCAATTCACGGCGGTGATCAGAGTATGTAGTCACCTCAACAAGCTGTAGCGAATCCCAGATAGTCACCAGGACGTGCGCCGCTTCCCCAAGGAAAGGAATGGGTCCAAAGCGGAGGACTTCCGCGCCGACTTCGAGGACGTCATGTGCCGCATCGAGGCTATAACCAAGCGTGCTTCGAATGGCATAGGAAACGCGCTGTATGGGTAATTGTTGTTAGTATCAGATCAAATGAGGTTGAAAGAACTAAGGAGAGGAAATGACACAGTTCTATACTCGAGTGGAGTAGACCATCAACCTATTTCTAGAAATGCCGCCCACAGGGCTGCAATAATGAAATTTTACCGTGGCGTGTTTATGAGGACACCGCTAATGCAAAAGTCGCCAAAAATAAAATATCATGCGGGAATAAGTCGAAACCGTTGCTATAGACGCGGCCCGTCGCAGAAGGACGTCCGGATTTCGGACAAAGGGGGGAGTTTGCACCATACTCACATCTCTCGTCCTTGTCCACCTCTCCAGCTGTTCGGGGGGCACCGTGCTTCGCTTATGAAGTTCGTGCCTCTCCCACCACGGTCTTGTCGCATCACGCGTCCCCCACCAAGTGGACGGTTCGCGGTTCGCGACCACGACGCCCTGTGTCGGCCCGAGATGGGCTGGAGCAGGTAGCTCGGATATCGTCGACTGAAGCTGTCCGCGCGGGGAAAACCGTCCCCTTTGTCGCTCTCCTGGGCTTGAGCTGGATGGGGGCGATTCCTGGGGCGAAACCGCGTCCATGGATGGTGGCAACTGGGGTAAACGTGGTCGTTGTCGTCAATGGCTTGCTATAAACCCTTGGGATGAGCCAGCTGTGCCAACTAGAGGTGGCGAGGGTGAGAACAAGAGAGGCGAAAGAGTCGTTGGAGCGTGACCCTAAGTACAGCTGGCTCAGCCTGAGGAGCCTCCGCCTACTAGGAAGAGCATATATAGGTATGAACTGATTGGGTCGATGGCCTACCAAATACAACGGCTGTGTTGTGAACTGTGACTCAGTCCTGTGCTTTATGCCGGGGGCCAAAAATAAAAGGACGAACACGAAAAGAAAGAAAATGAGAATGCCGAGTAGTCCTCAGCACATGCAACCATCATATAGAGGTGACGCAGATCCGTCGCGCCAGCGAGCCCTGACGGGAGCAAATTAGGAATATTTTACCGGTGATTGCCGGCCTATACAGCAATTTGCATTGATTGATATTCGTACTACAAGTTGGCGTTTCCATCAATGTGGTAACAACTCAATAATGTAAATATGTTTTCTGAAATCTACCCGAGAGCTGTGCGGCGCCGTAAAGTATGCGCCCGACGTGCAAAGCCTGTAAAACCCGCCAGGTTGCGTGCGCGCACACCCGAGTGCTACCACCACACTGCGCCCTTCATCAGGCGTCTACCTGTACGGACCACCTTTGCGCTTTTCACAAGTCCGTTGCCATCGAACTCGGCGCCAACATCGACCTCGCCTGATGGATGCCTGATCCTGACAAGTTCCTTCGCGAAATCTTTATGGTCCCCCGTACTCCCGTAGTCCCTGATGATCTCCCAGGGAAGGGTACCCTCGGTGCGAGCGGCTACGCCGAGGCAAAGACCAAGTGTCATTGGAATTGCCTTATGTAGGACGCCCATCGAGAATGCATGTGCTACGATATGCGCTGCGTCTGCGCCGACGTCCTGCAACGCCTGCTGCGGACTGAGCACAGCAATCTTGGGCTGTGCTTTTGCTAACGGATCGAGCCCCATTGCGCGCGCACCGCTCTGGCGGATAGCTTCGACACACTCTTCTACATCATGTTTCGAGTAGTCGAGCTTGCCATCCGGTGCGTGCATGACTGCGGCTAAGTCCGCAGACAACACAAAGACTGTTGGGTTTGTTGCATCAATTAGAGAAGCCCTGATTGAGTAGGCGCTCCCTTTGAGTGAGAACGAGAGCGAGTCCACCGGGGCGCCCGAGGGAAGAAGTTTGCCTGTCCTCGCTCCCGCCGGGGAAACAAAGTCCAAGTCGATGCGCGACGCCCGCCCCGGGACACCTGCCATGGTCGTCTGTGGCAGGCCAAGGTCGGCAGCGTACCTGCCCTCCGGCGACAACGACACAGGGAATGTCGTATCAATACGCTTGTTCGTGTTCGCATTAAACGCGCGAACAACGCCGACGCTGATGTCTCCAGACAGAACAACCCGTGGCGCACAGAGGCCCTCATCAACAGCAAAGACGCCAATCATACTCGATAAATTCCCGCAGTTGCCGGAGTAATCGAGCTCCGCATCGCGAATACCGACCTGGCAGAATGTATACTCGACATCTATGCCGTCCGCGCGCTGAGCTGGGGAAGGCGGGCCGACAACACATATTTTAGACAGGCTAGAGATACCGCCGCCCATGCCATTGAGCTGCCTGCCATGCACGGGGTCTGGCGAGCCCATAATTCCGAGGAAAATGGGATCCCATTTTGCGCGGTCTTCTGGAAGATGGCTACGGTTGAGGTAGATACCTTTAGACGTTCCGCCACGAAGAAAGGCAGCCGACAGAGGGTTAGAGACGGTAGAAACAGACATAGACCGCCGGCGGGAAGCAATATGTGCTCTAGTTCTAACTGGGATTTGTCGCGAGACTCGGAATCTCGTCACCAGTGCGAACATGTCAGTAGGGAACCAAGATTACTGCATGCGTTTGCGGCGGTAGTAGCGTGCGGACCGCGGTGCGCCGCAAATCATGGGAACGGTCAGTACTTTGGTGTGGGAGACACTCAGAACATGACAAGCATTACCGCGGGAATATGCCATCGGCCAGTCAGAAACCCGCTTCGGGCCCATCGTTCATGGGAAATTAATCGAACTTCACTTAGCCAGTTTTTGTCACTCAAATTATTGTCTGGCCAAGGCTGAGGTTTTGATTTGATTCCTCCAACCGAATGAAAAAAAAGTCAACCGGTTACCGCAGCTTTCTACAAATTCATGAAAGCACAGCCACTAGCATAGTCACGTGATATATTAGTAAGCAAGGCTTTCAACTTGGTTCCTTTGAACCTAACCTTCTGTTGTTGAACCACAGAGACATTTTAAAGTCGATTGCTTTCGGCGGAAATAGTCTCGCCACAAAATCAGCTGCTGTACACATCCACAGATAAGGGAAATACAAGAGCACCTTACCTCCGTTGTAGGAGGTGTGCGGAGTCCGGACGTTATAACTTAGTATAGATCTTGAGGCCCTAGTATTCGAGATATAAGGCCCATTCACCTCACCAATTATGTCCTCTGAACTAATTATGATGACTTCTTGCTTTGAAGCTGTCGCGAGGTTTCTATAAAGGTGAAAATACTTTTCACGCTAGTACTCACAGAATATTAATCAGAATAGCCGGGTGCTATTCGGGGATGTCTCACTTAACGTCAATCTTTGGACTAGGCAGTGTAAGCTCCTTTCGCCACAAAACTAGTCATAACTTTTATCAACTTTTATTTAAAAAAACGACTATTAATTAATTTCTATTTTACTAGAATTCAATCGAATCGTGGTCTCCAATACTACGTCTATCCTACCGCTAGTTTAGTGACAGTAATCACAGCGATTCATCTTTGACACTGGCTTGGGTGATTCATCTACATACTTCCGGCTTCGCGCCCTGGATGGTTCTCTATCCTAGGCTTACTTCTTTTTCTAAAGTAAATTCTGCATCTTTTCAATTATGTTTTTATTTGGTATGATCTGTATGATCTGCATCATGGAATTTAGCACTGGAGGAGGGAATTCCGTTGCCATCACTTCATAACATGGTAAAGCTGTGTTTCACTTTGGACTCGTGCTCCCGTATAGACACGGCTATCAGAAGAAAGACCACTTACATGTGAAGCTATCGTTTCCGATGGCATATTTAACGAGGTGATAAGACTCGCCCACAATTGAGAGACGCAGACTTAGGCTCAATCGTCATCGCTTTACAACCCGGCACTGTAATCAAAGCACCGAAAGCCTTTCTTCATAAGCTGCGGGGATGCACTGCGTAGCCTTTTTTTTGGAGAGAAGGAGTAATATCTTCGTCAGAGTCCCGTTAAAACGTGCCTGTTACAGTCGAGGATTGATTTTAAAAAAGTGGCGAGTGGAATTCCCCTCATAACTCATCTAAGTACACATCCTGGTTAAAAAAGGGGAGCCACAAATGCCATCAGTCTGTCTGGAACACAGTCATCGGTAGACGAAGCGACGACCCCAAGGCTGTGAACACACAGCTGGAAGATGCTTGGTCCCGATCGAGGAACTTCTCCGCGGCGGCGTTGCCTTGGCACTGTGTGTCGCCGCAGACTCGCAGAAGAGCATGTAAGCGCGAGCGGTAAACGCGTAAGAGAAGAGAGTGGAGGAGATTAAGCTAAAATATTTTAGCCTATTTTCTCGGCTGCCCGATGAGGTTGTGAGCTCGAATTGTCTATTGTCTAAGTCAATCGAACGAACAAGTTAAGGTACTATACCCATGTACGTTTATGTAAGTCGGATGCACCTTGTTTTCTTCCGGTTAGAGACCGTGAGAACGATGAACGGACCCGAACGTATTCGGCCAATTTGTTGTTTCTTATCCCAAAGTTCCCGACAGCTTCGGGTACACGTTCATGCACCCCTTCCCCTCCCTGGCACTCTGACTCTATCTCCAGCATGGGCAGCGGCATCTTCTGCTGTTTTCCTGACCCTGTCGACTTCGACGCGGATGTCAATCTTTTCCACTTCGAGCTCCACCGCGCAATAGGCAAGGGTGCTTTCGGCAAAGTCAGTGACCATGCATCGTCAATCGCATCAGGAGTTCACCGTTTTCTGTAGGTTCGCGTTGTCGAGCATAGAAGGACGAAGAAGCTGTATGCGCTCAAGTACATTGATAAGGCCCGCTGTGTCAAGCAGAAGGCCGTCGCCAACATCATTCAGGAACGACAGCTTCTCGAGGAGGTTCGTGATGGCCTGTGTTTTGGAGCGTACATGGGCGGCGAAGTGCTAATATATGTTTAGGTTGACCATCCTTTCGTTGTAAACCTTAGGTATGCCTTCCAAGATGATGCAAACTGTTTTTTTGCACTGGATCTTATGCTAGGGGGGGATTTGCGGTGTAAATATCTTTTTTTTCATCCTCTAATCTGCAGCTCACGCTCCGCCTACGAAGTCCATATCGAGCGTAAGGCAGCTATTGAAGAGTCGGCAGTTCGTTTTTGGGTAGCAGAGCTGTCCTCCGCTCTGGCATATCTCCACAAGCAACGGATAATTCATCGGTACGGACGTGTACCTCTAGAACCTTCGTCTCCATATACTCATCTCCTTACGCAGTGACATCAAGCCCGACAATATCCTGCTTGACATCCTTGGACATGCACACATCACCGACTTCAACGTTGCGATCCACTATTCTTCGTCGCGCTTGCATACGTCCGTCGCGGGTTCGCTCGCGTACATGGCACCTGAAGTGTGTGGTCGAAAGGGTTATTCGTGGCAGGTGGATTGGTGGTCGCTGGGCGTGTGCGCGTACGAGCTTCTCTTCGGGCGGCGGCCGTTCGAGGGTCGTTCTTCAGAGGGACTGGCGACTGCGATAGCGAAGGATCGTGTACGCTTTCCGGAACGGACGCCGCCTTGCAGCCCCGAGTGTCTTAACGCATTGGAAATGGTAACGGCATTGCACCCTTCAAGGAAATATATGAATTGACGTTGGACGTCTGATCATAGCTTATCGAACGGAACCCCAAAAAGCGACTTGGGTGTCAGCTGGACGATGGAGACAATTTGGGTGGTATCCGAAATCACCCATGGTTCTCATGTATCGACTGGGAGGTGTTGGAAGACAAAGATGCACAGCCTCCGTTTGTTCCCGACGTACGTGTGATTATGGCAGCATTACTTTCCCGCCCAATTAACCGTACTATTTCAGCTGCGTAAAGCAAATTTTGATATCTCACATGAACTTGATGAATTTCTTATGGTTGAAAAGCCTTTAACGGCTACGAAGAGGAAGCAAAATGTCGACCTTGATAAACTGACGCCTGAGTACCGGCAGTTGGAAGAACAGTTCGTCACTTTCACTTAATTATGACCCTACTTCCACTCATCTTCGTGCAGGTTCACAAACTTTGACTTCACGAAACCGAAGCGCATGTCTTACTACCCGCACAACCAGCCGATCGTTGTTCCCCGGATGGGCGGTGCGGAGGGAAGCGCCTCGTTGGATGTGCGTAACTCGTCGCATGTTGAGACTCAGTCGCACACGAACACGGAGATTACCATGGGTGGCGGCTCGCGCGCTGGATCGCCAGCACTGGAACCAGCTCCGATGCCGTTGGTGATGCCTGCTATGCCGGACCGCGCCATTGTGAGGGTACCGCCACAGGGTGACGGGAGGGCCAGTCGGGAGGCGGGCAGTGACGAAGCCGCCGCGATATAGCCTACGGGGTGGACATGCATGGCGAGTTTGGCTAAAAACGTACTCTCTGTTTTAGCCTTTTTTTTTCAATCCTTCTCAGGTAGTTTTATTCACTCCTTTTGTCTTCCGTCTTACGCATTCATTTGCGCTTATACCTCTCATGACCTGGCGATGGCAGACTGTATGTATAGTTATCTGCACATCTCCATTTTTCGCTCCTTTGCGGAACCGTAGTCTGTATTATTGGTAGTAGTGCGCTTCTTTTATACTTTACTTTCTTAATATCTGGAACATACTTATTGTGGGCGGAATTAAGTATTAATGTTAATGTTATTTTGCTGCGATTAATACTTGCATTCATATTACTTAGTCTGAATGACGTCATGTATCCGCTTTTGGACGTTCTCCTGCCAAATCCGGAAGCATCTAGAATCTAATAACCTTTAAGTAGGTCAGACGGACAACGACGGCGGTTTTCTCCCAGCTCCCTCCAAGTCAACAGTCCGATGGCCTACGTGAATACCCGTCCAGGTCCATCGACCGCAGCACCTCAAGATGCCTCGCGCACGATGGTGTTGCACGACAGTCAACCTTACGAGGAGGGACGTTCGGATCCCACACACGGCGACTCGGAGCTTATAGGAGGCAGCAGTGTGGCCCACGTGCAAGGCGTCTTGCGTCTGCGTGGCGCTCCTCGAAGTACCCCGCGCGTTGCTTGGACAGACGATGTTGTTGACAATGAGGGACTGGACAAGAAGAAATCGAAAAGTATGCCGCCTCTCTCCTGGTCTTCGGAAAGTATGCGAATGCTGACTTCCGGAGATGTGACTTGCTTTTAGTCTGTTGTATATATCACAAACCACGTCGCTTCGATGAATCCTCCTCTGAGTCTTCCGACTCATCCGGATCAGACGTAGATTCGGACTCATCGAGTGGAGGCCGTGCGCGGCCGCACGGTCGGCTTGCTCAGGCCAATCGACGCCATCGGGCCCATCCTCATCCTCACGGCGAGGGAGACGGCGAGCACTCAGATGCCGGGGGCGAGTGCGCTCATGCACCTAGGGACGGAAACCAGAGTGGGTCCGTACAGGAGCTGGAAGGTTCAGATCCGGAGCCCAATGCGTATGAGAAACAGCCGTCAGCAGGGAAAGGGAGGAAGGGAAAGGCGAGGAGCGGCCTGGGTGAGTTCCTTACAGTCAGCCATTTGTCTCAATGTTTAGCTGACTGTCCGTTGCGATAATAAATTGCAGCTCAGGGACATTAATTGATTGCATTTTGCTTCTGGCTGTATTTTTGTATTATACCGACACGGAGATAGTCTTTGTCCGTGTACACCACCCACTGCGGCGATATTGGTACCTTTAATACCGATCAATTACTTTTGATTTTGGGGGGATGTCTGCCTCCTGGGGCTTGTTGTCATCGCATCTTGAATTATTTCAATGATGCTTATTGTATGTGTTATTAATTGCAGAAGGAGGATAATAGGTCTTCGCTTTCTGGAAGGCCTTGGTTCGCCGTAAGGAAGGATGTATGCTATATGCGCAAGATTTTAAAGAACGCTCCGTGCCGCCTTTCAGAGACGCCTACTTCCTGACTAAAATACCACTTCGCCCTTTACTTCTCTTCCTTTGTGTGCCTCTCGCCGAATACGCCGGTCCCGACTCGGACGATGTCGCTGCCGGACTGCAGTGCCACTTCGAAGTCACTCGACATCCCCATGCTCAGCAGAAGCCGTCCACTTTCGCCCCACCTGTTGGCGTTGTCATCGGGGAACGCGTTCTTCAGCCGGTTCTCTAGTAAATCACGCGTGCGACGAAGCGCTGCAAATTCGGTATTCTCGTCTGCAGCAGACAGAGACTCGGCCAGTGAACCAATTGTCATGAGGCCCAGCAGTCGCAGGCGCGGGCACTGTACGATAATATGTTGTGCGAGGGTTACGAGCTCGGAGGACGCGTCGTTTGCGTCCGTATCAGAGAGAGGCGGGACTCCTGATTTGGACTCCTCGCCCGAGGTGTTGACCTGCAGGAGTACATTGAGTGGAGTGGTGCGCTCCTGCGGAATAGCGCGGTCGAGCGCGTCGGCGGCCTTGATGGTGGCGAGCGTCTGCATCATGTATAGGTTAGGGATTGCTACTCGAAAACAATAGCGTTATATTCAGTCCTCAAAAACGAGACGTCGAAATACTAACAGGCAAGAAGCTTTGACTTGTTCGTTTGTAGCGCCCCAATAAAATGCCAACGTATGTCTTGTGGGAGCTATGAAACATGTACATGCACAAATTGCGCACACCACCAGTCCAATCTTTCAGGAATAAGATAATTAAGGCGTGATATTAGGGTGAATCGTACCTCCTTCGCTTTGGTGACGAGCTCCTGCACATAGTTTTCGCCGAAGTCGCGTTGCCCTAGCTCGTAGCAGGCTTGAATATCCGCTGAAGGTTTGTACTTTGACACTGCAACAAGAAGAGGCTCTCGCCCCTGTGCAATGAGCCCCTCTTCTCGTCGACCGGACGCGGCCTTTACGCGACTCTTAACCTCAGCGAGATTCTCAGCAAGCTCGGCGGCGCGCTCGGGGGACGCAGATTCGAAGGCCAAAGGAGAAGACGGAGACGATGAAGACATGCTTGCTTGAAAAAGATGACCTCGAATATGAAATCTTCGCGAAACGATCGTTCGGAATGGCGAAGCAGACAAACTGAGCATGTATTAATATGACCCACCATGATGATTGCAGCCTAAGACCGTGACGATCGTTCCGGGAGCGCGAGATCACGTGCATTGGCGCGAAACAGCCACAAGATCAACTCGTTTGTTCTGTTACCTCCTCTCAATCCATCGAATCGTCATACCGCCTGCGCCAGGGTGGATGAACCTTCTGGCTCTAGAACGCATCTCACATGGGCCAATGTTGGCCTGGGCTTCACCTTTGTCGTGTTTGACGCGGCTATCTCGCGCGGCTTCGGGTTAGGAGTTGGCATGCCGCTCGTCACTGCTGCCGTGCGCTGCATCGTACAGCTAGCACTCATGGCGCTTGTGCTGCAGAAGATATTTGATGCGGATAACCCGTGGGGTGTCGCAGGGCTTGCGTGTGAGTACGAACGCTAGTGAAGTCCACGGAGGAGCAAATAAAGTCAAAGAGCGTCATGCTGAGTGTCCGTGCGCGACAGTCCTGCTCAATCTGCTCGGCACCATCGAAGTCGGTAAGGTCCTGACTGAGTGACGTTTGATGAGCTTGAGCTTACTTCCTACAGTTGTGAACAAGGCAAAAATGCGTTTTGACAACATGGTTCTTTTCTCATTTCGCCCTGTTAAGTGCGAAGCGTTGGGTCTGATGCTTCTGTATGCATTTAGTTTCTCATTGTGCTTCTGGGCATGCTCTGCTCTACAATTCCGGTATCCATCATTGGGACCAAATTTGCTATGTCTATCGAGCCGTTCTGGACTCCGGATCAATACAGTGAGTCGAAAACGTCACCTTTAGTGGAAAGGTTTTTGGATAATCCCGTTTGGCATCCAATACCGTCATCTTTAACCTCCTCGGACTAGTTCCCATCGTAGGGATGCTCTGCGGTGCAACAATTTCCGGCGTAGTCATCACACTCAATTTTGTGCTAAAGGAGATACAGTTGAGTTCACTCCTTACCTTCTTTGCTGACTAGCACAGAAGCATTCGTTGCCATTCAGTCGACGCCTTTGTTTCTTCAACTCGGTTCATCGTATCTGTTTGTTTGGCTGACTCCCCCTTTCCCGACGAAAATATAGCGAAAATCGTGACAAGGTTGAAACCTACCTTGCCTTCGGGGCATCGCGCCTGGAAGCTTGCCAACCCGTCGCGAAGGAGGCGCTTCGGCTAGCACTCACACCACCCATCAATCAAATGAGGTGAGACATTTGTGGCGCCCTTCTTCCTTCACGCTTCGTGTAATTTTTTTTTCGTATCTTTAACTTCTACCCTGGGGCACAAAGTGATGGGTGTATCGCGCACGCAATTTGCAACGTCCGGGCTTCCGGTGATGACTCGGGCACGTCTTGAACTAACCGTTTCCCTGTTACTTGAATGGCTGCATCTTCGACTTCCTGAGCTCGCTTCCATCTTTGCTCTATTTCCTGGGGTCGTGGTCGGACCCCTTTTCCTATTAACATCCGAGAAAGGATATCGCCTCTCCTCCTGACTCTGAAGATGACCTGGCGGTGGCTTCCACTCGGCACTGAGTAATCTCCTGTTTCTTTGGAAACAGTCTTTGGCTCCTCACCAGCGGATGTGGTGAACCAAGCCACGTAAGTTTTTAATTTATTTCTAGGTCCTGAGTCTTGACCGGAACGGAACGTTACACACGTTGAAGGCCCAATGCGCGCGTCTGAGCTGGGGTTCCGGCGCGCGCGACTTATAGAGGTTGCTGTTGTGGAACACCGGAACTACGTCTCTGAGGCTTCGCGTGCGATTTCTAACCCATGCATCTCGGCTAATACACGGGATATACTGTATGCGCCTTTCACATAGTCACTATCTTCATGCCCCCCCTTGCCTTCCCTGCATCACCCACCGTTTTGTTTCTCGCTGCCAATGTGATTAGATCCTCTCGCGGAGCGGCTCCCGACTATGTTGTTATGTGTTTGAATTGGCGAGATATCCCAAAATAGCCTTTTCAATTCAACCCATTCAGACGCGCCACAGGGAGTCCAGAACCAAATTGCGACACGATACTCGGATTATCCTCAGCGCAACTGGCTCCCCACTGTGTTCTCTTGTCGGCATCATTTGGGGTCTTTGCTTGCTGCGCTGTTGCAGTACTATTCTGGCTTGATCACTTCTCCCGCCCTATCGTTCCTTCCGACTCTCTCACCACGGCCCCCCCCCCCAGATTTGGAATTTTTACGTCTTTGGGGCCTCTCATTACGTCTGGCCGTCGCTAGCCCGGATATTAGGCTCCGTCAACCAAAAAAAAAAAAGAGAATTACACGACGTGTTGCCAACACTTTACACTCGCTATGGGTTCATTTTTAGTCTATTTTTTTTTCACTCCTTCGGACTAACGGATTTTTCATATCCGAGGATTGGATTGACTAGGACCCTTTGTTCCTACGCAACTTAAGGGTCCTATGTTGATTTCCTACTACTGTTCTTCTTTCCTCTCTCCCGACCTTCTTTAAAACTTTACATTACCTTTTCCCTTTTCCTTTCTCATTGACAACGCGATCTGACTCTGTACTATCTTCTTCCCTCCTCCCCAGCGTTCTCGGCATCATCTCGATCCCGGGGATGATGACCGGCGCGCTTCTCGGCGGCGCACCCGTCCAGCAGGCGGCGCGATTGCAGATGGTGATCATGTTCATGATCGCCGCCGCCAGCGCGCTGGCGGCGATAATGGTGACGGGCGCGGCGCTGGCGACGGTGGTGGATGGGGAGCATCGGGTGCGCGCTGCGAGGGTGGATGCGAGGGCGCATTGGGTGTGGAGGGGGAGGGTGTGGGTGTGGGTGGGTGTGAAGCGGGTGGTGGGGGCTGGTGTGGGGCGAGTGAGGGAGATGGGGAGGAAGGTTGTTGGTCTGGAAAGGGATGGCGAGGGGGCGAGTACGAGCCCGAATGTGGACGGAGAGGGAAGGGAGGGGGCGAGGCTGCTTGGGTAGGCCGGGGTTAAGTGGAAATTGGGTTTGAGAAAGGGTGGATGGAACTGGAGCTGGGCTTGTGTTTGCGTTTGCGCTTGTCCAATGCCTCTGAAATGAAGTTTGAGCTGTCTTTTGTGCTTGTTATTAATGACTTTGCGTCGCGTCTCGAGTGATATGAGCGTAAGTAAGTAAGTAATAGCTGTTGGAACCCAGAAGTGAGGTGTTGAGAGGAGAGTGGGGATCCTGCGGGATGCCCGAGTGAGGCAGACTTGAAGTTGCGAGTACATGTACGTTCATTGGTGTGTCCCCCCTTATCTTGAATGTCCCCTCGGCCACTTCCTGAGGTATGTAGTAGGCATTGCTACGTACGCTTGGAGCGAACTAGACTTGCTAGGGTCACGTAGTGCGTCGGATTAGAAGGCTAGAGAGATACTCTGGTACCCTGGAAGACCTGGAGGATGTCATAGAGGAGTGTACATACACCATACCAAGCGAGTAAAGACGAGAAGACACAGGTATCAGTAACTCGGTGCGAAGGGTCGCGAGCGAAATCAGAAAGCATAACCGTAGCTGCGTGAACCCCCATGCATGTGTACCTGCCAAGAGCCAGGCCTTCCTAGTCTTAAAGTCGGTATTGGCGGTATGGAAGTACTTGCAACCAGTGTGTTTCCGAGCAGCGGACGTTGAGCGAAGTGGAGCTCGGAGTCGTTGGCCCCGGGCCTAATTGCCTCTTGCGCTTCTCATATCTCATATCATGATGTACAGTAATTGATTTCCCCCTTTCCCCCCTCGCGCCTCGCGCCCTTTGTTCAGGCAAGAACCCTTTTTTCGGAAGTCTGGGAGGTGTAGGGACGTGGGTTGGATCTTGATGTACTTGATGTACTTGATTGATGTGGGGGAGGCGGAGACGGGGACTCGGAAGACTTGGTTGCGGGAGCCGGGGATTGTCCTCGATGATGGATGGCCATGGTGAAGGGAATCGAGGGATCGCCCCCTCGCCCCTCGCTACCCGGCGGTCGGCCGACGAGAGCAGCGTATGTAAATATGCGCGCCGAGATGTGGAAGTACGTACGGACTCCGGGCGTAGACGTGCAGTACGTGTAAGTAGCGTTGGAAGTCCATGTGGTGGGCTAGTAATAGACTCGGAGCTGGGCAGACCTAGACCGCGAGAGGGGGCGTGGTTTATCGAGTAAGGGACGCGGGACCAAAGTAAAAAAGTACATATTGCGAGCTGGAAAATCCTGGCGGGTCGGTGCAGCACCATCACCCATGGACACGTCTGCGAGGGGGATTTAGCGTGTGCGAGTGGTCGGGCGTTGGGGCGCCCGTCGGTGCTAGTGGGTGGGGCCCGACGCTGACAGACGTCTGGCAGTGGCGATCATCAAAGGGAAAGGGCAGGCGCAGCCGTGTGCCCGGGCCACGGCCGTGGTCATGGGTGGGGGCAGCGCAGACCAGAGTTGGGGGCGAAACCTTCGCGGGAGGGTGTCCCGAGACATGCCGCCCAGCGTTGGCTGGGTCCTGGGAGCGGCTGATGCGATTTGCTATGTTTATGCGGGAACACCGAGGTTGCCCGCCGTATCTCCTAGGCTCAGTCGCGTCGGCGCGCCCCCCCGGGTCGACGACCGTGAGACACCCCCAGTCCGATAGCAACGCCCTGAACGTCTCGCCTACTTTTTACTTTTACATACAAACCTTTTTGGCGGAGAGAATCCCTGTAATAATATTATTATTCACTCGAAGAGGACAGAGTTCGCGTCGACTAATTGGCGGCCTGCTTCCTGCCGCCTGCCATCTCCGTCTCCCTCCTCCATCGCCTCTTCCCTCTTCCCTTCTTCCCTTCCCCCCCTCTTATCTCTCTCCTGCCTCTCCTACTTTATAGCCCCGTTGAATGCGCAAGTCTCTCTCTCTGTTGTAGACGTCGACGTCGGACCGTCAGCATTGCAATGCACGCCATGTCCACTCGACACACCCCTCACCTCTTCCAGCACAACACCCCGCCTCCCATCCTCCACCGCCAGTCCTCCAGGGCCCCGGGCTCCTACGCGCCCTACATCGTCACCCACCAGGGCTCGCCCACGCCCGTCCAGGCCGACTCGCGCTCTCGCTCGCCCATGTTGGCTCCCACCGCGAGCAGCAGCACCCATGTGCCCCATCTGCTGTCGCCTCCGTCTCCATCCCCCGCCCCGCCGCCGTCCCCCTCGCAGACGCCAACTCCCCGCCCGCCGGGCGATAATGTTGCTACCACGAGCACGATAAACTACTCGCGCGACACACGCAACCGTCTCATCGTCAACCAGTATATCATCGGCCACCGTCTCGGCACAGGCCAACACGGCGAGGTCTACAAGGGCATCGACATCCGCAGGGGGAATATGCTCGTCGTGCGTATCACTCAGGCTGTGCTTCGTTTTCTGCTGATTCTAATGCTGTACGATACGCCAGGCGATCAAGGCATGCAAGCGCAAGAACCCGAAGGAGAGCAAGCACGAACAGCTGCGCCAGCGCAACCAGTCTGCTATCCCGCGCTCCAACGCTACTGGCACTGGCGGCCTCGGCGTGCGCCCCCGCCTTGTTGATCAACTACAAAATACAGAGAAGAAGGTGCTTCGGGAGATTGCAATAATGAAAAAGTGCAAACATGGCCAGATTGTACAACTCTACGAGGTCATTAACGACCGCCTGGCCTCCAAGATTCTTCTCGTCATGGAGTACATGGGCGGCGGCGAAGTCAAGTGGCGTGATGACCACGGCCGTCCCTGCCTTCGCGTTGACCAGTCCCGTCGCATCTGCCGCGACGTTGTGCTCGGTCTCGATTACCTCCACCACCAAGGCATCATTCACCGCGATATCAAACCTGCCAACCTCCTCTGGACCTCCGACCGCAAGAACGTCAAGATCACGGACTTTGGTGTCTCCCATTTCAGCGCTGCTCAGCGTAATGATGCCCTTCGCCACAGTAGTGTCTATCTCGACGCGCTTAAGCGCAGAAAGCAGGATCTCCTCAAGCGTGAGGAGGCTGCGCGACGGAAGGTCGGCAGTATTTGGCGCGGACGCAGAAGTCGAGATGATATGAAGGGTAAAGGGCGCGCGCAGGAGGATACATCCACGCCGCATGGCAGCGGGTCGATGTCCACATCTACGTCGGATGACGTCGCGCTCGAGGACGAAGTTCTTGCGGAGTTCCTCGGCAACCTCGACCCGATACTTCTCGATGACGGTGGTCTGTCCCGCCAGGCTGGTACGCCGAGCTTCCTCGCGCCGGAGATTGTGTGGGAGTTTGGCGTAGAGCGTACTGCAGTGCTGAGGCGGAAGCTTGGCGCGGGCCGTAGCGTGTCCGATAGTCGGGATGCGCAGAATGAGGGTAAGGGTAAAGAGAAGAAGGTGGTAGAGAGCGAGGGACGGGACGGCGCTGATATGGACAAGGCACCTGCGTCTGACACGCCGCGACGGCCCACGCGCCCGGAGGACGAGTTGACTCCCCGACCTTCGGGAGCTCCGCGTGAGTCTGAACCCATGCACCTCGGCGAGACGAGCTCGACGATCCCGGACCCAGACCCGACTAACTTCCACGATCCCAACGCTGCGCTCGCTGCTGCTGCAGAGGAGGAGGAACTGGAGCTTCCGCCTCGCCCACCGATCACGAAGGCAATAGACGTGTGGGCCCTTGGAGTGACGCTGTACTGCCTGCTTTTCGGACGTACGCCCTGGGGTGGAGTGGTTTCCGAATTCGCGATGTACCAGATGGTGCATACCGAAGACTTTGCGGTGGACGACGTGATGGGCTACGACAAGATGCCGACAGGCGGACGCATACATTCGCCGGACGATCAGGATGAGGGTGCTGTTGTTGTGCGCCTCCTCGAGCGTCTGTTGGAGAAGGATTGTTCTAAACGTATAAAACTCAATCAGGTCAAGGTACGCCCTATTCTCCCTTCCTCTTTTTGTACTTTTCGTTCTTTCGTTGCGTATTTACTCCGATCCGAAAATTCCTACGCAAAAGTCTGATCTAACCTAACTATCTCATTTCAGAGCTTACCGTGGATTACGCGCGACATCCCGAATCCAGAGGCATGGCTTGCAGAAACGTCGCCGTGCTTGCATGATCCAATAGCAGTTACTCCCGCCGACGAAGACGTCGCAATGTCAAGTGTCAAGTTCCGTTGGTGGATCCAACGCTTCTTTCCTGTCGGGCGTCGGGCGCGTCAGCAAAAGGCCCAGGCTCAGGCGCAGCACCAAGGGTCGGACGTGAACGAAAGTCTATACTATCAAGACGCCGAGGAGACTACCCCTCTCGAACCGCGTGCAAGTAGGAAGACGTCCGGTCGGGAAGGTCTTCAGCGCAAGTCGAGTCGAACTCGTCGCGTCGTAGATGCTGTTGAGCGTCGCGTCCGGTCTATCTCACGACAAGAAAGTGGGGTTTATGGCGGGGAGGGTGCGTCGCGTAGTCCTATGCGGCGTACATTACCAGATCTTGTACTGCGTGCGCGTTCTCGTTCACGAGATGCGGGTACGCGCTCGCTGTCTCAGTCACGTTCAAGGCCGGGCTCGCGCGCGTCTGCGTCGGGTCTCACGAGTCCAAGTACGGCGGGGTGGACGTCCGATGCGGATTTGGACTTGGACGGAGACATGGAGAACGAGATCCTCGACGCGGAAGACGCGCTTGCGGTACAAGCACGTGAGGAGGAGAGGCAGGCGCGCGAACTGGAACGCAAGGAGAGGGAGAAAGAGAAACGGACGCGTGCTCGAAACTCGCTGACGAAGATAATTGGCTGGCGACCGCGCGCGGCAAGGCCGAGCCTTAGTGAGAGTAGCAGCGGTACGAGCTTCGGGAACTTCAGTTTTGGCAGCAAGATTGGCAAGCACTCGACGCCGCCGGGTCCGAGCACGGGGATACGTGGTGATTTTGCGAGTCGGCGTCTTGCGCGGCGTAGTGCGGATGAGTTTGGTGGGCGTTTAGATGGAGGTGGGAGGGGAGGAGGTGGGGGGAGCGGGAGCGGGAGTAGTAGAGGTGTACCGTGCGGCGCTGGTCCGAGCATGAGCGTGAATGCGCGAACTGGTTCGGGACCTATATCCACTTCTAGGCGCGCCCTTGGACGCGGAAGCCGTGCACTGGCAAGTGCAGACGAGCTTCCTAGCGCGCGGCGCGCATCGAGTTGGGGCGACGTTGTGGACGCGGGTGCGACGGTGGGGGAGCACGATTACGCGTACGTGCATCGGTACGGACACGATTTCGGCTACGCGGGCAACCCGTTTGGGGAATTCGAAGATGAAGATGGAGGAAGTGGCAGCGGGGGAGGCGGTGGTATCGGTGGTGGCGGCGGAGGGGACGGCGCGTCGGCGTATGGAGACGAATACGGGTACGGCGCGGAGAACGCGGGGGATTACGGGTACGCGGGGACTGATTATGGGTATGGGGATTATGGAGCGGATGATAACGGGGTGGTGGATGATGAGGTGAGGCTTGTCGGTGCGGGCGGCGTGTTGTCGCACTCTGGACCTGTGTCGGGGCCGTCTTCGCCGAACAGTCTGTCGGGCGTCTCGGTCGGCGTCGGACAGGGGTACTCACACTCACACTCACCGGAGAGCGCTGGTGCTGGTATGCACGGTGGAGGCACGACGCCGCTGACCCCGCTCATCGTGGGCCGCCATCCGAGTCACTCCGGGATGAATCACCAGCATAGCGTGAATGGCGGCTATGGTCATCATCATGGATATGGATATGGACATGTGCCTGGGCATGGACATAGTCAGATCTCGAGCCCGCTGGCGCAGACGCCGCTTAGCATTGAAAGGGAGCTGGAGGTTGAGTTCATGCTTGATGATGATGGTGGGGCGGCGGCGCCGTCACCGCGGCCGCGCGGGGGCGAGCGGGTGTATGGGCGCGGTGTCCTTGTGATCGGTGACGACGACGATGACGACGACGACGGGGAGAGAGGAGGTGAGGAGGGTAGTGAGGGGAATGGAGGGATTCGCGGTGGAGGGGGCGGCCAAGATAGGGAGGACGAACATGAGGACGAGAACGACGACGTCTTTGGAGATGATGCGTCGTCGAGCTCGGAGGAGGAGCCGCCCCGTCTGGAGGTACGCCGACGCCGTCCGTCGGAACTTGCACGCTCGGCTTCGCGTCCGCGCTCCGACCCCGAGGACGAGGAATTCCCCTGATTCGATCATGCGTTTCCGCCCCCGCTCGTTCACGGATCGTATTTATTTTACTTCTATGGCCTCGGGACGTCCCGGTGGGCTGCCTAACGCCCGACACGCGACGCTTTCCTTTCAGCCTCGCCTCGCCACTGGACCGACCGACCGACGCGCGATGGACGTGTTGTCCTGTCGTCCCATCGCCGCGCATATACATACATATACCCCTTCCCTGTCTGGATAGTAGGCCGCGCCCACCCTCCCCTGCCACCGCCCCCTCCCCTGCCACCGCCCCCGCCCCCGCCCCCGCCCCCG
>JAKOPK010000147.1:0-21269 GCA_024195185.1 Coniferiporia weirii
CTTGGCATCTAAAACTTGCAGCGATTCTTTCCTAACTTCAGAAAAAACTTACAGAAACACGGAACAAAATGACAGCTGAAATGCTCGTCTCTACAAGAGAAGTCCGAACGATCCAGGTGAGCATAATCCTCCAGAATAACTCGAATGACGCTCATCCATTCGTCCCCAAGTATGTCGTAGGTGAGTGATAACTCTCCCCTCGCAATTACCCGGCCCCACCAACACGCTCAACATACAGTCGCTGGCTTTGGATTAATGGTGAGCGAATAAATAGGCAACTTTCTTTTTTTCAAGTATACTTTGACACCCCCTGTATCAGATATATGATTGGCTGGTTACAATCGGCGATGAGGTTTTGCTGATTTTTTCTCGCATATTCGCCAGTGTTGACTTGACACCCGCTGTATAGACTGGCCTTATTTGGCACTCCAGATGGAACAGCACGAAGTTTCTGTTCTTTGCGACGCGGTATCTAGAATTCATAGTCTCCGCATCTGCACTCTTTTGTCCGTGGATAGCTTTGCTGCCTGCTGTGCCTTTCCTGACGTGTCATCGTTGCATTGCAGACGTGTTTGGACTTAACTTGGATGCGCATGTGCGTTCGACTTCATCAAGTTATCTTTTTTGGTTCAGACTTACAGTATACCAAATAATAGCAGTGTGAGATGCTGGCTAAATTGTACACCTGTAGGTTCTGTTTCGAAAAATAGGCAAAGATAATACTCAATTCCAATCAGACATTGCCGTAGGCGCCATCCTCGTTGCGGAAGGTACCCATCGCATCCCGATTGTGGACTTAGTGAATACATTCCGCATATCTCTAACTGAACCCTTCATGTCTGTAGCAATTATGGCACTTCGTGTGATTGCACTGTGGAGGAAATCGCGAAACATATTCTACAGTTTGGGGTTCTTGGCTGTTGTAAGGATTTAACTCATCTTCGCTACCTCAATTCTGATTATCTCGCTCCGAAAAGGTGTATGTTATTGTGTCGGTGATTACTATACTTAAGGCTGACCACCCTGTATATGGTGAGCAGTAAGATGGACATCGAGATGTGGTTAGCTTATCACCACACCTTCAGGACCTCTCGAAGGCCTTCCTTCTTGTACAATTTTTCACTTTAACAACAGACCTGCTTCCAAAATTTTTGCTCTTTTGATGAGCTTTGAGTTTGGTAAAGTTTTCTCCTTCATCGTACACGTTATGTGGCTTGACGCGTACAATTGTAGTTATTATGGTCCTGACGTTCTGGAAAGGCATCATACATTGTCAGTACGACTTCATTTTACTTTATCCATATTCGCTAATATTAAAATAGGGCGCGAGGATGTATACGCAAATGCTCTCATAGTAGTATTTTACAGAGATGGTGAGTGCTAATATCTATCTGAAGGCGATGATGAAATATAAAGTAGCAATTTCCAGGCGCGCTATACTTCCTCTTTCTTTTCGGTAAGAAAACCGCTCGTCTCAATGAGTTCGCTAAATATATCCAACTAATCTAAACAGCTTTATCAATGGCAAATTTTGTTATCTGGCACAGAGAAAGGCCGGAAACTGTAAGTATACTTTCGCATATTCACCCCACCTTCTTTATCTGACCGATATTTTAGGCTATCTACTACTTCCTTCTTGTCGAGTGAGAGAATCTGAACACAAATCATCGAAGACTCTCGTAACATTTCTTTACAGACCGCAACGGGTCTTTCACTCCGTGCTTACGGCCCGCATTATTCTGAATTTACGGGAGACAGTGGCGCGTAGGCAAGGACTTGGTTCGTTGCCCACCATTCATTTTCAATGTGAACACCCCGGCAGAGCAGAAGGCTCAGCTCACGACAATAGTAACGAAATTGAGATGAACCGAATCCATACGGCTGTTCGTTCCTCCCGGATGTCTGTTAGCTACCTTACGGACCCACAAGTAGGTGCCGGGTTACAGTAATTACGGTTTTTTGCTGACTTAATCTCAGTACTAGGACAGGAGCTACGTTAATCCCGTAGACCCTAAATGAGAATGATCTAGACGTGCTTCCGAGCAACACCTGTAACGCATAGAGGTTGCTCCAAATGGACAGCCCAGCTTCCTACACTTTTTTGAACTAGACAGAGTCGTGGCTATAGTTTCTCCAAACAGTGTTCCTTGATCATGTAGAATTGTCATTACTTTTTTCATGAGCAGTTGTTGAATTTTTTGGATTCCAATGTCTTATCATGCTACACCCTAAACGTAACGTGAGGCAGTGTAGATAGAAAAGACGGTACGCACCGCCATAATCCTGCTACTATTCGCGTCCAGTCTACAACGATCGACTCAATTTGGTCTCCGAATTCCCCGAGAATGCCGGTTACTTCCGACTTGTGGCTGGTTCGAAATTAAAATTCACGGAATTATGTCTTTTACGTAATAGCACAAAATAACCGAATTTCAGCTGAGTGAACAACTTTTGGGTCTCGCACTGAATATTCACACCAACATCATTTCGGCGTGCCAACCCTCTTCCCTGCATTTCCCAGCTTACAATCCTCCCGGATTGTACGTACTCGCTCTGCCCAAGTTCGCTCGATCAATCTTGTCGTAATTTCCGGAGTAAGGCATACTAGCCCAGGGTCATCAGGAAGAAACGGGGTATCCGAGAGAATTAAACAGAACCAAGAGTCACCATGTGGCACTCAAACTATCGATAGGTGCGGAGTGTTGGAGCCATTCGGACTCCAGGTCAGCCTATAGAGATGTTGAATGTGTTCACCCTGGTTTCGATGACATCTCCGGCGTTAAATTCCTAATCCGAGCAAGGAACTGTCGCATTTTCAAGATGATCAATTTATTTGCATTGCCGCAGCTAATTAATTTTCTTTAGATGAGTGCAGCTCAAACGCGCTCTCGTGTTTGCCGCAGTAGGGTTCTCGCTATTACTACTGCGTGGAGACGGACGTGGCAGTGGTGGTTTGGAATTCGGTCTCTTTTTTTGGCATCAGTGGCTTGTGTTAGTGTTTCAACAACGCTGCTGCGGTCTGCGAGTGGATGCGCTCATGGTTACGCGACGCACAACTTGAAGTATGTCTTCCCTGGCACGCTGGTGACTAATTCGCATGCACGGCCAAAATTCCCCGCATGTTCTCCCATGACGGTGGACGGATGGCACCCCCAGTATCTACGCAAGGATTACGATTCGACTTAATTACGTTCTTACTATAAGACCTGCAGATGATTGTTAATTGCCTATAATACAACGTAATCCCTCTTACGTTCGTCTGACGGAACTGGTTGATCGCCAGTCTCTAGATGAAATAAGCGCGAGAGCCCTGCGGAAGTCTGCCCGTAGTGAAATTAAAAGATGACGAGACATGCCAGCCGAAACCTTGAAGGAAAGACTGCTGCGGCCAAGAAAAACAATAAAGTCAAGACTTTGCCCGCGGAAACGATTGGCGCTAGCTTACAATACTTACTCCACTCACATAATATAGCAACGGCCCCAGTCAATATACCGCTTTAAGTATAAAATGCGGCCGGCATCCCTTTGGATCAACAAAAGCCACTGAGGGTTTCCTTGTATAGACTGAGATGCTCCCAATAATTGCACGGCATCTGACGGGTCACGGCAGAAGTCACAGAAATGTGACAGCCGAAACAACGTGACGGTCTGTAACGACTCTCAAGGATTTCAGCAGACGCGAGCGCGACAACCTCAACACGATCAGATAAGCCTGGTCCTCCTCCCTCCATCCTCCTCGTTCTTCTCGCCGAGCAAAGGTGCGTTCTACTGCGTTGCACAGTGCACAGTTGGGTGTTTGACTAACCATCACGTTTCTTCCTGCTGCGCCAACCGCGCCCGCTGTTGCCGTGACATGCGTTTCGCGCACCGCCTTGCTGCGCATGGCCCTTTTTAAACACCAGCGTTTTTCTCTTCTTGCATCATCTACCTCGTTTCTCTTTTCTACCTACGATCAACTGAGCCAAAATGGAAGAAGAAGTCGCGGCGCTCGTAAGTCCTCCGCAGTGCAGGGACTGCGTGACACGCGCAGCTACTGATTAGGGGTTATCGGCTAGGTTATTGACAATGGTTCCGGCATGTGCAAGGCTGGCTGTAAGTCGCGATTTATGATGATGCGAATACAATGAAACTGACATGAACTCTTTAAGTTGCTGGTAACTGAGTTATATTCCTAGCACTGTCTGCAGTCTCCTAATCACTCCCGACAGGTGACGATGCTCCCCGTGCCGTGTTTCCGTAAGTGTATGCACTCCTTTTTGTGAGCAATTGTTGAGGGTATGTTTTAGGTCGATTGTCGGTCGTCCCCGTCACCAGGGTGTGATGGTGGGTATGGGCCAGAAGGACTCCTACGTTGGGTGCGTTTGTTCAGCACGCCGCGCTCTTCGACTCCACTCTGATCGTAAGGTTATAGTGATGAGGCCCAGTCGAAGCGCGGTATCTTGACGCTCAAGTACCCGATCGAGCACGGTATTGTCACGAACTGGGACGACATGGAGAAGATCTGGCATCACACATTCTACAACGAACTCCGTGTCGCGCCGGAAGAACACCCCGTATTATTGACGGAGGCGCCGCTGAACCCGAAGGCGAACAGAGAGAAGATGACGCAGATCATGTTTGAGACTTTCAATGCTCCTGCCTTCTTCGTCTCGATTCAGGCCGTGCTCTCGCTGTATGCTTCGGGTCGTACCACCGGTATCGTGCTGGACTCCGGTGACGGTGTCACCCACACCGTGCCTATCTACGAAGGTTTCTCGCTCCCGCACGCTATCCTGCGTCTGGATCTTGCTGGTCGCGACCTGACGGACTATCTTATTAAGATCCTGACGGAGCGCGGATACCCGTTCACGACGACGGCTGAGCGTGAAATCGTGCGCGACATCAAGGAGAAGCTGTGCTACGTTGCGCTTGATTTCGAGCAGGAGATGCAGACGGCTACACAGTCTTCGGCGCTTGAGAAGAGCTACGAGCTGCCGGATGGACAGGTTATTACGATCGGTAACGAACGGTAAGTATAATATTCAGCCAAGAGACGACGAAATTGACAAGATTGTTAGCTTCCGCGCACCCGAGGCGTTGTTCCAGCCGTCGTTCCTCGGTCTCGAGGCTGCGGGTATCCATGAGACAACGTACAACTCCATCTACAAGTGCGACTTGGATATTCGTCGTGACCTGTACGGAAACGTCGTCATGTCCGGTGGTACTACTATGTACCCGGGTATCGCGGACCGTATGCAGAAGGAGCTTACGTCGCTGGCGCCGTCGTCGATGAAGGTGAAGATCGTTGCTCCGCCAGAGCGCAAGTACAGTGTCTGGATCGGAGGGTCTATCCTTGCTTCGCTCTCCACGTTCCAGAACATGTGGTGCTCGAAACAGGAGTACGACGAGTCCGGTCCGGGTATTGTGCACCGCAAGTGCTTCTGAGCGGTTGTTATTGTGAGGGAGGGAGTTTGGTTTTGGAGGCGAAAATAAAGAAATGGACATTTACGTTCGTTGTTGAAGTTTATTGTAATTGAGAGCACTAGCTGTGGTGATGCCTGACTGTTACGTTATTCTGCGGCTTACGAAACGATTGCTTTTATTTTCATTTCGTTTGTTGGGGAAATGAGTTGCGAACTTGTAGAAAAAGCCCAGTGCTTGGTAGTGAGGTCCGTCTTGCTCGGATTTTTATATCTGTAACTCTACTTATGCGATAATTTGCAGGATCTGAATAATTGAGGCCATAAGTTTTGCTCCATCTTCCATTGTGCGGAAGGAATCCATCTGCATCACATATTCTCGGGCACAATTTCGCTTCTGATATCTGCTTGATGGTAACTTGTGTCAACAAACTCTACAGACAATTTATGGCTCTCCATTCAAGCAATTTCGGCCACACTATGGCTCAAGGGTCGCTGGAAATCCGTTTGCGATGCACTGAAGTTAAATCTCTTAAGAGTCCCCGTTGAGAAATTCATCAGCTCCACCTGCTCCAATAAAATCCAAGGCAGAAAAGGATGCGCAGAATGGTTGACATATACCAATGCCTAGCGCGGACTACTGGTATGCTTCAGGGCACCTTTCTTCGTGGATCCAAAACCCTATTACGAAAACTCGTCTCATTAAGCTCATTACGTTCAAAATGTAACAATCTATGACCCATGCGAACTCGCACGGTCAAGCGTTTTCAAAGCAGATCACAACGTCCGGGTCGGGGTCCTTAGTCTCCAGCCATGTCCGCCACCGTCTCGAGAACTCCGTCTCAAACGATGTTGGCGAAACCGATAAGCTTTCTACATCTAATGGCTGAGACGAGTGGATCGACTGGCTTTTGGCACTGACGTCCACGTCGCGGACGAGCCTCGCTATGTGAAATATCTCGTGAAGATCCCGGTGGCTGAACTTCTGCATCAGCTGGGATGCCTGCAGAATCGTCGGGTGCGCCTGCAAGATATTGGCCGTTTAAATAATCCTTCAATCTCATGATGAATGACGAGCGGCAGATACAAAAAAATACTCACTCTGTTGGGAAAGACAAGCCAGTGCCATTTGACAAACAACTTCGCAGGAATTTCCATATGGCCTCCCCGCTTGCCGGCTCCCTCTCCGCGATTCTCCCTGTACTCCGGGAGGAGTCGGGGCGTGTAATAGGGAATCAGTCGTTCGCGTCTTGGGGTCCACACTTCGGAGGGCAGCACATTGTGGAGTCGTGAATCGGAATCAGAAAGTTGCTTTTGGGCGCGCTCAGCTTGTTCCCAATATTCCGCTTCCTCTTCAGGTGATTGGTATGTTCGATACGGGCTCCTCTTAAAAAAAGAGTAGGACCACGACGGGTCACTGAGCCCTCGCGGGCGCTGTCTCTGAATCCAATGACCGACTGAACGGAGCGTACTTCGGATATCGAAGGTAGGTTGTAAACAAGTCCAAGGTGCACGTATGTGTGTGCATAAGAGCAGTATAATCGCGCCAAGTGGAAGGCTAAGCAATATTATGGGTTTCCTGAGAGAATGCGAATAGAAAGCCATAGCGCCCGTAGTCATGGCCAGTGAGAGTGCTCAGCGGTCAAGCAACTTCCAGGATTGAAAACCCAAGACGAGGTACTGATCATAATACTGGTAGCGTGTTTCCGTTACTGCGGCGACTCAGAAAACGCCAAGGCCTTGAGGTAGGGAAGTGCGGACGTCATCTCTATTAATCCAAGTAAGCCGTATCTTAATGAATTGCAGCCGCCAAGCAGGATTTGGGTCATATTAGACTCGGGACTCGGACAGAGTCATATCCGTCTGGTCGGGACCGGTGATCGAGAGGTCACGTGTACTCGCCCTATATAAGGCTCAACCCCGGGTGACTCAAGTGTTCCAGCTTGCTATTACTTACCTACTTGTTATTAACCGTCGCGACTTCAACTGAGCTTGCCTTCATATTATATGCGTTTAGCTTGCGTCTGGCTGCAACCCTGCAGAATTTCATCATTGCTTGAGATTAGTTTCATTGACCTATCCGGCCTGTGCAATGCCTATAGACGTTGAGAAAGCTTTTGTATGGGTCGCCACACTTCCAGAAGATTATGATGGTAGAACTATCCTCGATGGGGAACTGGAAGAACGGCTTTCCTGCCGGGCTTTCAGACTAGCTAAGGACTCGACTCGATTTCTGTTTCTCAGGGTTCCGCGCAAATACTCTGACGGAAATTTGAAGGAAGCGTTGTATTCTGTCACAAGTCATGGCGTACAATTACGCATGAACAGGTGGGACGATCCTGTCTTATTCAAGCTAAAACTGCGACTCATTATGTTGGATGTGCCTTTCTGAAGGCGGGAATACGATAGCCAAAGCTTTACTTGTGAAACAGCAAACTTTATATGGTTAGGATACGTAGAATCTGGCCTTAAGTCTGGCCAAGTCATTCTCTTGAAAGACGACGACATCCAGCCAGACAAACGGTCCCTGTTGCAACAGATGGGAGGGATAGCACGTGTCTACAGAAAAGAGGGCCCTGGTAAATATGTAGCGAGGTTGGGTCTCTCATTCTCCTCCACTATCAAGTCAATTTACGTGAGCGGTCTTGGAGCTTCAAACTGTTCACCGACTCACTTGCCACGTAGGCCACATCAAGTGACATGGTGGAAATAAAGGACGTCTCTGCCGGTGACGGCGTTCTTACCACCGATGGATGTGGAGTAATCCGCGAAAGTATTGCAAAAGAAATACGCAAGAGCGAGGACCTTGCCCCAAGCACGAGTGGTATGGTCTTTTTATAAGAAAAGCCTCTTTTTACAGGTCTGCTCAACTTTGCCAAGTTTTCCAAATTCGTTTGGGTGGCATTAAGGGCCTGCTTGTTGCTTACCCGGACCATCTTTTCAATAAAATCTGCGACACTAGTAGAATCAAGAGCTCAAGGCCGGTGCCAGGGAGACAGCCAATCCTGGCTTACCGAAATTCTATGCGTAAATATCACGGAGGACCAACGAATATCGAGATTCAGAATATTTCTGAGCCATCGTCGATTGCTCGTCTGAATCACGCCTTCATTGTGCTTCTCCTGAGCTTGCATGTTAATCTTAAGGTCAGCAATTTCCGCTGTCAACCAAATGATCGTTATGAACCTGATAGTCAAACAATAGGCCTTTAAAGAACTACTCAAGAAGCAATTGCGAAGCATTCATATGATTCCGTACGATCGGCAAGAAGCGCTTCGCTATGTGGAAGGGGAACTTGACGCACAGGGCGAATCTTTTAATCAAGAGCGTAGGCATTTTACATCAATACCAAACTGTGCCAATGTTTCATTCGGACAGTGTTTGAAATGCTTCATGCTGGACATTCGATGAAGGATTCCTTTTTACGCGCAAAATTGCGCCGCTTCCAGAACTTGCAATATGATAGTTTAAAGAAGAAATTAAACATCAGAGTACAGGTCAGTGTTTCCTAGTGGGCTCAGATCGTGTGGATGATCAATCGGCTGGCAGAAATCGTGTTACGTTTACGGTGTCGTTGACGGGCTTGGCATTTTAAAAGAAGACGAGGTGTATATTAATTTGCCGCATCGAGAAGGCATAGTTGTCTCACCCGTTCTGGTGGCGAAGTAGGTGCTGCTTTATGACATCAAAACCTCTCAAGCCTGTTAAAACATCCCTCCCATCAGAAATCCAGCTTGCAGGGCAGGAGGTGGATCTCTTTCCACTAAGATAAGCCGAGGTCGCTACTATGCTTATCCTTGACATAGATATACGCAAGTTAAGGGCTGTAGATGCTCCCGAATTGGAGTTCTTAACCAATTGTATTGGTGAGTAAGGCAGCCCGACCGGTGAATATGGCTGACCCTCTAAAAATAATAGTGTTTCCACTGAGGGGGGGTTTCTCTGTCCCGGGCTCGATGTCCGGGGGGCATGTTATTTTCCCTTTCTCGTAAACGACATATGACGGCTAATACTTGTATTAGTGACCTAGATGGCGATAAATATTTCGTCTCCTGGGAACCGTCGATATTGCCTCGTGTAACCGAAAATCCGGTCACCCAAGGTCCTCCCCGATCTGCAAACGTGAGCTCGGACCCTAGAGTAAACTGGGTACGAACACGAAGGGACAGAGCCCTGGTAGAGCTTTATGTCAAGCAGCATCATAACAAAGTCCTATCCTTTGCCTCAAGAGAGTGGCAATTCGCCGTTGAAAAATACCCAAAACTTGCACGGGCGGAGTACTCGAGGGAACTTGCGGTAATTATTGAGGAGGCTTTGGTATGGTCCTTTTTTTGACACATTTTGTGGCCTTTGTAGGCTAATTGTTCTTCAGGATGTAACGAAAAGTGGCGGAGATTACGACTCTCTAGAAGCTAGGTTTGAAAGTTTACGCAGAAATCGTCTCAGTGAACTGGAAGCGGTTAGCAAGCAAAACCGCAAGACTCTTCTCGATAGACTGCGTGACATGATCCCGGCCCGTACCGAAGATATAGACATTCAGTATACTCCCGACCCTGAGCTGAACTTACGACAACATGATCCGAGTCAATGGGACGTACTTCATGAAGAAGGGTCGTTGCTTATTGATATGTTCAACAAGAAGCTAAGCATTGCCATTGAAGCGGATGATAAAGCGAAACAAGGCGAGCGGTCTTTAATAACTCCCTTTTTCTCAATTGGGCTCACCGTGTGTACATGCGCTTAGAGTCTGATGAGAGAATCCCCTGGAAGGAGAGCCGTAGCTTGTCGCGTGCGGACCAACTTAAGAAAACATTTATCGATAAATATTTTCCGCGTCAGTTTGCCAGTTGTTGGTGCGGACAACTGCGATACTAATTATTGCATTCTCGCAGCATCACGTGGATTCTTAAGCTACCAGAATCTTGAGTCATTCATGCGAGCATCAGCATGGTCAGTTTGCCTAAAAATCCACGCAGAGTTTTATTTCATTTATTTATGCACGGGTAGGTACGACGTCGGCTACAAACGAGGCAAGCCTACCTTTGCGTGGCTCGGGGCGCGCTACTTGAACCAGATCAAAGCTTGTAAGTCTATACTTCGCGCTTCTAGGGCATCGTTTAAGTTCTCCTTACGACAGATGAGACGAATGGAGGACGACCTGGTTTTGCTGTCGGTGCACATAAACGACCAATGGAGGAGCAGAGCACCGGCTATGCCGAGACGGTCGGGATCCTTAGGTTGAGCAGCCTCAGAATCTAATTTCCTGTATAATTCACCTAAACCCTGTAAAGAAAAATTCATGTATTGTAAAAGCGTTATGGATAGAAGACGAATAGGATTTGAAGAATTGAGCAAGAAGCCAGTCACCCAAAAGACAAGCAAAATAGCTATCCTTGCACTATTGTATCTTATCGCCCTTCAAGCGTAAAGTGTTGACACATTTTAATTTCCTCCATGCAATCGACTCAGTTGTCACAGCGCTCTCCCTTTAATATATCAAGCGCATAATAGAAAGAACACTAGACTGGGTATACACGGATCATTACTCTGGTTAAAATACACGTCAGGTATGTGATAGGGGTGGTGTTAATAGAGAAAAAACAAGAGTGGCGTAGATGATGCAGACTTAAATATTACACGATCATACTAGACAGTCAGATTAATGAGATTAATGAGATTGCTATGCCAATTGCTTGTCATCGTTGACATCCTTCGCTGCCTCGTCGATTCCATCCCCTCGCGTTGTCGGCTCCGTCTCTACAGAGGATGGCGTAGCCCCGGATATTTTGTCTGTGTCATGTATCTTGCTCAAGAACAGCACGGCGATAGCCGACAGCGCCGCCCACGGAATGAGGGAAATGAAGCACCAGCGCACACCGTTCCTGAACGCGTCCCGAACGAGGACCTGCACGTCCTCAGGGAGCGCAGAGATCGACTGCAGCGAGGACAGGCCTCCCGAGGAGAGTGATGTGATCCCGCCGGCGCCCTGCAGCTGCGCGAGCGTCGACTCGGGGAGGGAGGAGAAGAACGCGCGGATCTTCGCGTTGAGGACGGTAGAGCACTGCGCGAGGCCGACGGTGCCGCCGAGAGTGCGGAAGAACAGGTTGAGCGAGGTGACGACGGCGACGCGGCCCTCGGGCTGCGAGAAGCGCGCGTGGATGGCGAGTGGACCGAAGGTCGCGCCGACACCGACGCCGGAGAGGACCATGAAGCCGTCGATCTGAGCTTGGTTGCTCGTGTTTATGGCTTGCGAGATGAGCCCGAGACCGATGGGGACGATCATGCACCCTAGAACGATGGGGTATTTTGGCTGAAATGAACAGGGGATTTGTACCGGATTAACTGAGCATAGTATTTATTGGAAGTACCTGGCGCGTCTTGCCTATTATTCTCATTGCGATAAACGTTCCGGCTCCCTATAAAGATGACGTAAGCCAAGGTGCATATATTATGGTACGAATATAAACATACCATTCCGGGCGCGAAGTAAATGAGTTGCACTCCCGCTTGGACGGACGTCTTTCCGGAGACGATAACCATGAAGATCGCGACGAAGTAGAAGATCACGATCATGACCATGCCCGAGGTGAACGCTGCGAACTGCGTTGCGGCCACATCGTAGTTTGTCATTACCTCGAGCGGGATCAACGTGTCTGACAAAAAGAATCGGCTCGGGGGCTTCCCACTCCATACAGCTCCTTCCGGGTTGCCGGCTCCGTCGAGGGCGAACAGCTGGCGCTGCTTGCGCTCGAGGATGAACTCCCATACGAGTGTTACGACAAGGAGCAGTGCGCCGACGACAAGGCAGGCTATAACTTTTGCACTGTTCCAGCCGTTATTCCCGCCCCAGTTGAGCGCAAGAAGGAGGAGGATACCGCCTGTGACGAAGGTCAGGGTAGCAGGCCAGTCCACACGCAGGAAGCGGTCAAGAGCAGACTCTTTAACTGAGCCCGGCCCTGACGTTGAATTAAGGCGGTGGCGCGGGGGCTGTGGTCCCTTGACCTTGTTGCGGATGAGGAGGAAGGCGATGACCATTGAGACGACAACACAAGGGAGACTACGTACATCCAATCGACGTCAAAAGGGAGGTTATTGCGAATGAAAAATGAGAAAACACAAACTTGATCGCAAAAACCCAGCGGAAAGATACAGTCGTCAGAGCGCCGCCGATCGAAGGACCTGTACAGTACCCGATGGTATACAGAATGACAAGTGCACCGGCCTGGCGGTTGTTGGCGTCAAGCGAGAACGAGTCGGACAGGATTATGCGGACGATGGTCAAGAGACCAGCTGCACCGATGCCGGCTATGCCTCGTCCGGCAAGCATCATGGGCATATTCCTCGCACCCGTGGAGAGCGCACTGCCAAAGAGGAAGAAGAGGAGGGCGGACTGCATGGCCCAGTAGCGTCCGTAAACATCTGCGATAGAGCCATATACCGGAAGGAAAACCGTGGAGGTGAGAAGGTAGACCGTTCCAATATAGCTAAAAGGACATTGGGTTCAGTGTATAGGACAAAAATTTGTACGTCTATGATAACTTGCCTCTGGAGATCAAGGCGGTTGAATCCAGACTAAAGCGTTTTATAAGCATTATAAGTCGCGTTCTAATTACGGAAAGTACCGACAGCAATATGAGACTGGGCAGTTGCCACAACTATTAAGCAAAGAAGCTCAGTATTAGGATAAAAATAACGAAGTATTTGCGGTATCACCTGTATAGTCTAAAGTTTCCAAGAAAACCGGGATAGCAAGCGCAGCTGCCAACGTGAACAGCCACTTCTTTGAGTCTTTCTGGGCTTGAGGCGCTTTTTCCGACTCGACCGTTGCAGGCGTATTGTCAGCCATCGTGACAAGACCTCGGAGGGCGTACGCTTAGGAGAGAAAGCGGGGAGACACAGCCGTGTAAGATGAACTACTTAAGCAAGAGCTGAGGTCGATCTGAGGGCGCGGCACTCGCTTCCGACCATTTTAATTCACAGGCACAACTAGCGCACCTGTGCAGAATCCGCAGCGCGAGCGCAGCAGTGCCATGATCGGAGAAGTGTCCGACTGCATGTGGGACCAGTGATGTGTGCTCAAGTGCTTTTCGACATGCAGGCTCAGCGCATGCAAGATACAGTACATCAGGAAAAGAAAAAAGAAAAGTCTCGGGACGCTCATGGCAGTGCGCACCATCATAGTCCCATCGAGGAAAATAGGCGGCACAACACCCTAGAATCTGTGCAGAACAGCCATTACAGTCCCAAAATTGGAAGAAGTCAAGAACGAACTTATATAAGCATGTTCTATATGGAAAACGAGACAAAAGATAAGTAACGTATTACAATGCCCATTAAACGCTGTCGGCTAAATGTGCGAAGCTAGACTGTCTGAGCTACTCTCGTCGCCAATGCCGAGGCAAAACTGCAGAGCTCGGCCGTCCGGCATCCACCTATGGGTTCCATGGGCCTGCATCGCTCATCGCGCACCCGCCAGCGCACTTGCACAGTCCACCAAACTCGGCCGGCAGATTCTCGGCGGGGATTTGCGCAAGCAGCGCCTCTCTCCCATTACCCGAGGGTATATTGATTTTCGCTACCGTGACTGGGTCGAGCCAGCCCTTGATGACCTTCCACACGGTCGCGAACATCCATGGCGCGTTGATTATGTAGAACTTGCCCATCGTCTCTGGGTAGTAGTTCTGCCCGATGTTGCTTGCCTCCTGCACGTAGCCTTTGACGTCCCAGAACGCTTTAAGCCCGACACCTTCTAGGTCTAGAATCGTGCACGACGTTTCGACTGGATGCCCGGCTGCCTTTGAGCATGCCGGCAGCCGCTCGTTCATGGATTTTTCGTACTCCTTTATGAGCTGCTTGACCTGCCGTTCCTGCGTTGTGACTCTGCGCAACTCGGTCACGTCAATGTTTCCGAGGCGCTCGACATAGAGGGGGCGGCCCTCCTTAAAATGATGGAATGATTATAAGCGACTTGTTTTCATTTGAGTAATAAGCACGCCACCTTGTCGGTTTTGTGATAGTACTGAGGGTAGTACTTGATCACCTCGGCCCTCTCGGTGAAATCGAAATTTCTTATGAAAAAGCACCCGTTTTAGCTAAAGCGATTAATAGTGGAAAACTTGTTCCGCGCACTTTACGATGTCATCTATGTCGACATCTTGTCTCCACTTCTCCGCATTCAAAAGCATTTGTTTAGCAGCAGCGACATCCCACTTCCGCGCACGCAGGAACCTGAAGGATACGATTTTGAAACATGATCAGAGACTTTTGTGACGCTGCGGAGAAAAGACAGATCGCGACCAACCTCAACAGTGTCGCATCATCCATCCGCCCCTCCACAAATATGCCCGCCTCCTTGATCTCCTTCTTGAACTTCTCCAGCGCATGCTGCTGCGGCACAGTAAGGTTTCCCAGACGGCCTTCAGGAGGCTTGTAGTCAGGGTCGGTTACACCCGGCGGTAAGGACGACGCAGAGGCAGGGGCGAGCTCGGCCATGATTGAGTAGTGTGAACGATACCAGAAGGATATATGGGGGTCAACGAGAGACAAGGTAGAACAGATGGTGGACGTGTAGAAAGAGTGTGTTGAGCGATGTGACCGTCAGATGTAAAGAGCGCGACGCGAAGGTGCTTGTGCCTCGCTTTCGCTTGCGGCGACCTTGTACCTGGCCCACCGAACGAATCAGAGTATGTTCTCAACAGCGGCTTTTTTCTCAAAATTACTTCTAGTCGCTCTTTGCGACGCTCTCTTTCTTGTCGGGTCTCTTTGGTGGGTGTCTGGTTGTTGTGGTCGTCGCCAAACTACAATCGATGCGGCTAAGGTGCCTGGTGCTTTGGCGCGGTGGGGCTGCGCTGGGTAGGTCACGTGCGCAACACCTCCATCACGGTCCCAATTAAGCTTCAATCCTCAATTGGATAACTTAACCTACTGGCTGTAGCTATCTTGCGAGCGCTCAATTTTTATGTAACAGACTGGTCCGCAGCACTCTTACACGGAGCAGTGCGGGCGCGATCCGTCGGCTACGGTTCGATACCAATGATTTGCATATCCGACATCATCATGCAGTATGTAGCGCGATATCGGCCGCGCCCGTCTGATCTTTTTATAGCACAATTGATGGTCCTTCTCTCTGAATGTTTTTCAACAGCCGTATGGACAGTTTTGCCTGCAAACCATCACGGGAGATGCCGCGCACAAAACACTCACGATGATGCGAAAACCGCCTCGCGCTGCCAGTGGTTCGCCACTAGCCGGAAGCGAGGTAGAGTTCTCAACTTCTCCTTGTAAAAAGACAAGTGTTTCCTGTCGGCCGACATAGCATATTCCACTACGCCTTCTACACCCTCCACACACCTCCCGTGTTGACCTGACGTCCCCACCGAGTTTCTGGAGTCGATTTAAATCGTCCAAAGAAAAGAAGGTCACGGACGATGGGCTCACGCCCGAAGAGCGCAAGGAACGTCTTAAAAGGATCCGTCTTATGGTTGCACTTGCACTTCCAGTCTTTCTCGAGACGTTGGACTACACGGGTAGGATACGGCCTTCGTTCGTACTGACGGCCAGACGTTAATAATTACCTTCCCCCCCTCCCTCCTTAAAAAGTTGTTGCAACTGCGCAACCCCACATCGCCGTAAGAACAACGGAGCTGCTTGACTTCTTATTACTCACTTCCTTTATAGTCTGCGTTCAATCGCCTGGACCTCCAAAGGTGAGAAATTCCTCGCGAACCGAGATTCGGGGGTCTCATGGACTTTATCCTCCCCCACTTTCAATCCCCCCATCCCGCCATCCCCCCTTTCGCAGCTATGTCGGCACATTATATCTACTCACATCCACTGTCTTTCTCCCTCTGTTCGCCTCATTCGCCGACGTCTATGGCCGTCACTGGTCGATGCAGCTATCCATTCTCCTTTTCCTCATCGGCAGTGCCCTCTCCACCGCCGCACAGAACATGCCCATGATGCTCGCCGGGCGCGGCGTCTCCGGTATTGGTGCAGCAGGCTTCCTCACGGTCGTCCGCATTATTCTCGCGGACTCGACCTCGCTTAACGACAACAATTTTCAATCCTCCGTCCTGACGTCGCTGTACGCCCTCGGTTATTGTCTTGGGCCCTTCATAGGCGGGGCGCTCACGGACATCTCCTTCCGATGGATTTTTGCTATCAAGTAAGTTGAATGAATATACCAGCCAGATTATTACCTGTTTTCTTATCCACCCATTTTAGTCTGCCCTGTTGCGTTGTTGCCATCGCCCTTGTGTTTTTTCTGCTCCGTTCGTATACCAAGCGTTCAGTCTCGGACATAGACATGAGTGCGGTTGATAAACTGCTTCACATCGATTAGATCGCCACAGCGCTTTTCACATCCGGAGGAATTTTATTACTCCTCGGCCTCAATTGGGGCTCGAACGAGGGCTGGGGTGACGTGAAGGTCATCGTAAGCCTAGTAGTTGGTGCCTTGGTGGTCTGCGCAACTATAGGCTGGGAGGCAATCCTCGAGCATAAACGGGAACGCTACAGCTCTGAAGGTGGCTTTACAGGTGCCTATGCCTCCGAGGCGGAGAAAATGAGGCGCATGAGCTTGCCCGCACCTCTCCGTGCGTCTGCACTTCTGCCTCTGGCCGTTCTGAGGAACTACGACGTCCTGGCGACGAGCCTTGCGCCGTTTACGTCGGGCATGGTGATGATAGTCATCTTTTATTTCGTCGCGCTCTTTATGGTGATCGTTTCTGGGAAGAATCCAATCCAGGCGGGTACACAGTTGATTTACTTCGCGCCGGGGATGGTCAGTAATCTCTGTCGCTTAAACATTCGTGTACTAACAAACGAGTAAAATAGGGCATCGGCACAATAGTTGCTATTACAATGATAAAACACCTGCGTCAGCCCAAATACCCGATCATCCTTGGGAGCACTATTATACCTATTGGCCTCGGGCTTATTTCTAGCGCAATAAACAAGAATCAGAAAGGAACTGTGAACGGGTGCGTTTTTATATGACTCCTTCGTCTAGCAAATCGTCTCATAAAAAAATTACATGTAGGTTCATGATCCTAATCGGCTCCGGTGTCGGAATGACCTTCGGCCCTCTTGCCATCCACGTCCGCTTCTCCCAGCCCAACTCACGCGTGGCTATCGTCATTGCGCTTAACCTTTTCTTTCGCGCGCTAGGAGGCACGGTCGGTCTCGCACAGTGCGGCGCCGTCATGAATGCCAAGGTCCGCTCGTACTTCGCCTCACTGTCCGCATCCTCGCTCGCGGAGTTGCAGGGGTCTGGCGCGTCGTCACTTAGCGCCGCGGACATCACGTCGCTCGACCAGATCAATGCGCTGCCGAGCGACGTACAGGTGCTTGTGCGGAATGCGTTCCACAACGGCGTGCGGTGGAGCTTCATCTCACTCGTTCCGTGGGCGTGCATCTCCCTTGTTGCCCGCCTCTTCCTTCGGCCCCTTGCAAACATGGATGAGTATGCTCCTGTTAAAAAGGGCGCAACCCCCGGACATGTCCCCCTCGCTTCTACGCAGCATGAATCCCACGAGAGCCTGGAGCTTGAGCCTAGGAGGGCGTAGTTGTGACTCAGGCCGCTCCTGAAACTCAGATCCGCCTCCTTTCCGCCTTTCTTCCTCGCCCTCTCTTCCTTTTTTCTCTCTCCTCATGCTTTCTACGCTTTGTGGTTTGGTACGAAAGAGCTTTCGAGTATATTATACGAGCCCCAGTTTTCCCATAGGAATAATAACCTTAATCATGCCTTTTACATGAGTCAAAGCCTCTCGCGAGCTGTGAAGTGCTTCAATATATCAAACCTTCAAGAGTGCAAAGACCTCACGGTTTCAGTCCTTTCTGCGTCTCTGGGACCTTATTTTAGTCGACCCTGTATTACTTCTCCAGGCTCGCAACATATTAAAATTCAGCATGCGGCATCAGATCACAGAGGGCTGTGTAATCGCAGGTCCGGACCGCCCGGTATCCGGCTGCTATTGCCACTCAATTGTTTGCCCAACCGTACTCTTCTAATGAAGCTCTCGAACGCCCGTTTACTACTACTTTTGAAAAATGTCTCATGGAGGCCAGAGTTCTCCGATCCAGAGGCTACATTTAGTCGGGATGGACAATTTGGCAGACAAAACATATTCCCTGGTAGTATATCGGTTTAGTACACGCGCCTGTCACGCGCGAGAGCGGGGTTCGACTCCCCGCCAGGGAGTATTTTTTTCCATCTTTTGCAATCGAAATTTCTTGGAGCGGAGTTGTTTTTTGAAGCAGAGGTGCGGTAGGACAAATGGAAAGTTTTAGGTCTTCTCTCAGAGTAAAAGACTCCAGAAGCGGGAGGTCCAGCCTGGATACAATATCAATGTCCAAAGCTCTGCAGTTGATTCAAACTGGGGCCTTAGTCAAGCACCACATGTATTTGGCAGCGGTCAGCGTTACGAGCGTCGCGCTCACAGTGCGGACGAGGATGGCGGCATACCCTCAAAAATTGAACTCATCGGTTTGCCTGCTGTAGTAGTATGATATGGGTTTCCCCCCCTCAGGCGTCCCCTGTGCATCCCCATGAACAGATCTAAAGGCAGCGCGTGCACCGACTTCAAATCATGAGTAAAAAAGTACCGGATGTAGTCACTAGCCGCGTGTGATGACACTGACTCAGAATGACGGGCCTTTCACACTTCATCCAGCCTGGCAAGGGTCGCCTTGAGCTGGTCGGGGGCCGGGGCCTCCGATAACGAGTGCGCGAAACTCGAGCGGTTCTGCAATACACCGAGTTGCTTGGATACCGGACCTAAAAATGCGTGCTGTTTTTCCGGGGTCGCTAGCGCATGCGTACTCGACGATGAGGGAGACAAGCTCTGTTGGACATTTATCCATGGATGAGAGCCATCTATTTTTATGTAATAACGCTGACGTAAACGAAGACGCGAAATTGTGGCTTACAGCACTTTTGGCCACCGTGACAGACCAGGCTGTTACTTGTGTTGCTACCCCTTACCTGCTGTCTCATTTTTCGACCTCTTCATCTTCGTGTTATCGCCCAATCCGTTCTCGTGTCCATCGCGCACTCCGCACAGCTGCAGAGCGCGCATGTGGCATCGTCGACCCTCTTGCTCATCCATTTGACTCAGGGTCGGTGCGTATCACAGATACGAGGATTGAGTAGGGCCCTTTCGACGACAAGTAGGAGAAGTCACGAAGCCCGCGGAACTGCCCATCAATCTTTTTTTCTCCCCTTAGGACGCGTATCTGGTGGTTGCGCAGTCTTTGCCTGCCAAATTCGCAACCGGGCAGTCACCAGCTGGTGAGTCAGTGCTTCAAAGAGGTGCCAGTGCTCGGTTTGTACGCAGGTTGGCCCACCATCAAGCGTGATACCGCTCCTGTCACTTATAAAATTTTATTAGGCCGTCGTGTCGTTTCCTCTGTGGACCATCCCACTTTTTCTTCAAAAATGTTGTAGGGCAAGTCCCACCGGCTTGGCAGTCACCGGCTGTGCAATATTCGGAACCGAGCAGGCGCGGGCGGGCGCACCAACTTGCCATATAGTTACTTGCCACGTCCGCAGAGCATAGTCGTGGACCCTTTTATTGTGCCTTGTTTAGGCTGGCGCGTGATTGCATGTTATACAACATGACATATCAAAGTATCAAGAATTCCGCGTGCCAGCTCACGCACCCAGGGAATTTACTGATCACAGCTGTTCCGGGGCTTTTTTTTGACGACCTCCGACTCGGATAAGTGGCTCGTACAGGTCTAGAGCGCCCCCCACCCCTGCAGCTACTCTGAGCGTGGTATACCGAAAACATTTCCCATCATCCTCATGCCAATGTCCGCAATATTAGGCCTTGATTTCTCCGGTGTAGCCGCGCAGCCTCAGGAGCATATTCTGGGCAAAGTGACGGCCTTACCGTTATACCTGTCCACCTTCAGCTTGATCTCTTCCTCCGCCTGACTTGGGAAAACCTATGCACGTCGGCCGACGACACCATGGCGAATCGCTAGCTTCTTGCACAACTACCCCAAACTCAATAGGTCTTGTAGATTTCTGCGTATAAATATGCAGGAAAGATTGGACGAAAGAGACAACCCAGTCTTCTTTTTTCCCCTAGCCCCTTCCTCATTCGACCCACAAAATGTTGAGCAGTACCTTCTTATTACTGGCCGCGACAATCTTCTCGGCGAACCCACTGCCCGGTGTGTCCGCTGCGACATACAACATCAGGGACACCTATGTAGGCGAGAGCTTCTACTCTGGCTTCTCGTTCGAAGCAATCGCAGACCCGACGGCCGGACGCGTCAACTATGTCGACCAGGCGACTGCTGTCGCCGACAATCTCACGTATGCTTCGGGCGACACATTCATCATGCGCGCCGACTCGACAACCACCCTTTCTGCAAGTGGCCCAGGGCGCAACAGTGTGCGGATTAAGAGCTACAACACGTACACGACGCACGTTGCTGTGTAAGTAACCTCTAAAATCAACCGCTAGCATTTTTGAGAAGTGACTGACCATGATGAAAACTTGTAGGTTTGACATGCGCCACATGCCTCAGGGGTGTGGGACTTGGCCCGCTGCATGGGAGACTCAGGAGGATGGCTGGCCTGCAGGTGGAGAAGTGGACATTGTTGAGGGTGTGAACGACGAGTCACCCAACCAGAGCACTCTTCACACAACCTCGGGCTGCACAATGCCCGGCGGCATCCAACAGACTGGGTTCGTCCGTTATAACGTACTACATTGGTCTTGCTCTCATGATGATTGTGATTTTAGAAATGCGCTTCTGACAGACTGTGACCACGATGCGAACGGTAACGCTGGATGCGCCGTGCAAAACAACAAGGCCAACAACTATGGGCCAGCCTTCAACGCGGCGGGTGGCGGA